>VWZY01011881.1:372731-431354 GCA_013399075.1 Chloroceryle aenea | reverse complement strand
ATCGATGAAAGTGGGCCCTGCTGAGGCCCATGATGGTGCCCACAGGTAGGTGAGATGAGACCTCTCTCAGGTGAGATGAGTCCCACCAGCTGTTTTAGGCAATCTTTGAAAAGAAAGGGAATATTTCACCTGATGAACCACTGCAAGAAGTGGTCTTCAGTGATCATGTTAAAACATATCAATGTGTATCAGAGGTAGGGGCTATATCCAGATCCTTAACCCACCATGAGATGAAATGCCCCTGGCAATGAAGAAATGGGTTGTTACAAGTGATCTTGCATTGAGTCTGTGCAGGCTTACCCTGCAAGGCAGGCTTGTCCTCACTGCCAGATCATGAAGTCATGCCAAGGTTTATGAGCCCCAGCACACACTGCTGTAGCATAGCAGGTTCCTCTGGGCAGGGCTGAATTCTCCAAAATCTTTTGGTGTAAGATCAGTTATAACCACTTATTTCCTTTTTTAAAAAATATTTATTTATTTTATTATTATTATTTTTAGAGGTGGCATATCTCTTCTGCTTTCTGGGCTTATCTCAACCACTATGTTGACTTCTGGCTTTTCTGAGTTCCCAGAGATTAAAAAGGGCAGGACAGGTCCTGAGGAAGAGCCCTTGGTGGCAAAAGAATTAACAGCATAGAGCTGAAGTAGTGAGGTCTGTTGCTTCTGAGTCTACTTGAAGCCTGTCAGCCACAGCAGCTTCCCATCTGCATGTTGAGGCATGCTTGAGCATGTAGTTAAAAGCTCATTTGTTTCTTTTAAGAATAAACACTGGTTTCCTTTATGTACCATCTGCTATTTAAGTTTTTTTACTGAAGAAGACTAGAAACCTCTCCTTACCAGGCCTCATTCCCACTTTGTGATGCCCTCTCAGGACCAAAGGTTATCAGGAAATAAATCAGGAGTTGTAAGAGATGGCAGAAGTTCACAGGAGGCACTGGGTGGTAAGCTTGGTGCTCCTGCAGCACTCTGCTGAAGCTGTTCACAGGGTGGTGCTCCCAACCATCTGTCTGCCTGCAGCAGGAGACTCTTCTAGAAACTGTGACCTCAATGTTCTTCCCACCCTGAGCCCTGACAGCCTAACTCCATGGGTATGCTAAGATGTTCATATCTTCTCTGTGCTGTGGTCTGGAGGTGCACAACACTCCTGCCCATACATGATGCAGAGAAATGTACTGCTGTAAGCTGTGGAGCTGTTGCTGACCAGGCAGGAGTTTCAGGTGTGCCAGCACAGGCTGGGTGGTGAGGTTGTGGGTGGGAGGGCTCATGATGGGGCAAGACATGGGCTGTTTCAGGCATTTCTACCTCTAGCTGCAGTTGAAAAAGCTGTAGTGGGGCTGGTCTCAGTTGCTAGGCCAGCTGCTTACTACATAGCAATTCAGCAACACACGGATTGGAAACAAGGGCAGAATGGGCTCTGAACAGAATTAGTTCTGTTCTAGCTCAAGCCAGGACGAGTGCGAACAGCTCCTAGTTTAACAAACACTGCCCCCTATCCTGCATTCCACATAGCAGAGGTTACGAGGGTCCTCCTTAGGGGATGGTGTTTTGCCAGGTCCTGCAAGCTGTCCCTCTGTCAGGAGGTGGCTTGAAAATCACAGAAGCATTTCCTGAGGTTCAGTGGTCCTTCATGTCCCATCCCCACCGGTCCCTTACTATGCACATGTAAGAAGAGCAGCAAGGCACAGGAGAGCCCCAGAGTCTAAGCAGAAATCTGGTGCTTCGGTGCTGATCAGAACATCACCATTTCTGATGTGCAGATTTATTATCACTTTACAAAACAAACAGCAAGTCTAGTCCCTGGGGAGCTGCCACGTGATCCCACACCAAATTGTCCTCAGGTCCCATGCACTCTCCTTGCCCACTGCCTCCACTCCTTGCTACAGCCCCTGGTGAGAGACAAGATTTCTGGTACCACCTCTAGGGCTCTGGTAAACATTGAGGAAAAAGGATCTGGGAATAGTGCTCCCCGCTCCTTCCTACCAGTTTTCTTTATGACTGGAAGACTGGTGATCTGCTTTATGTGATCAGACAGATTGTGGCTTCCTGGTATTCCCCTGGGAACTGGGACCTTCAGGGCAAACACCAGCTGCTCCAGCACTGGCAAGATCCCAGCTGGTGCCAATTCTCTCCAGCAGTTTCAGCTCTGTGGCGGGGGCTGCAGCACTGCTGTGTGTGGCTTTGAAAATTTATTTCCTCCTCTATAAAACAGCAAGGTGCAAAGCTCAGAAGTGCAAAGCTGGGGGAGGGGGGTGTTAGTAAAATAAGATGGTGGGGTAAGAAACCCTTCAGATAAAACCAGTGCTATATGTGTTGTCCCCCTTCCCTCCAGCCTGCCTGCCCAGCACCAGCCTGCTTACATGCTGTTTAGACAGACACAAATTTCCTGAGGTGCCAGTCAGATGCCTTAAGACTGAGGGGAAGCCAAAAGAAAATAAAGCTGATGTAGCTGAGTGCTTTAATTTTCAGGAAGAGCTGAGCAGCAGGCTGGTTCCCAGCTGAATCTTTCCTGCTGTATCAAGCATAAATTCATCAGGTATTCCATTCCCTGGGAAAAAAAAAAAAAAAAAAGGTGAATAATTCACTTAGAAATAAAGAGTAGAGCTATTTTTCCATCTGACATGGTGAACACAATTACCTAAGGCATGGGAGGCTGAGATAACTCACTTATTCAGCTCCCATTCTCCAAAGAAACCATCATCATTCTGTCAGAAAAAGGCTTTAAAAATCAATTCACATCCTGAATGCTAAAACATCATCACATACAGAACCTGTCTTTATGATTTCCATGCACCAGCTGCAGCATCACAAGCAAAACACACTCGTACGCAGGGCAGAGTTGAGTATTATCAAGGCCATATACAGCATGCAAGCTCCTGTGTTTGCTGACCCTTCTCCCAGTGCTGTTAGCACCTCCTTGTTCTTCAGGAACAATTCCCAGCAAAGCAAAGCGCACCAGCATTCTAATAGCAAAATGGGAGCCATGCTGGGGCTAGGAATGTGTGCATGGGGAAGAGAGTCCCAAGCTGTGCTGGGGTGGAGAGCCCAATGAAGGGAAACCATGAGGCTGTGCTTACCCCCAGATATAATCACATTTAGGCTGCACCCTCTACTCTCACCTCCTCTGCTGTTATATAATGAGTAGAATAATGATTTTCAGCATGCTGTGGCAGCAGTCCAATTTTGGACTGCATCTTTTAAATTTTTTTCAGTGATGGGGGGAGCATAGGTTGGCAGAGGGGAGAAAGCATCAGTTGGGTTTGTCTGCAATCCCTGTTTTGCTTTGGGAGCTTTAGAGGACAGACATTCTTCCATCTCTGCTAATCCTCCTCTGATACAGAGGATTTTCCTGCCATTAAATGATAGCTTGTGAGAGAAATATGCCAACTTTTCAGAGACTGACTGGTATGGCTAATGGCAGCCTCATGAGCAGGAGGGAGGACACAGCCACTGCCCGGCTAGGTAAGCAGAATATCTAAGACAATTTTGTTGGCAATTTTAGGTTTGGCTGTTTGATGCTAAGCTGGTTACGCTCCTCTGTACCAGCAGCTATTTTCTGGGGAGATGGCCAGTCTCTTACTGTTGGTGATCTTTTCCCACCTCAGATGATAGGAACCTGTCCTTGGCACAGCTGATGGGAAGAATGTGGATGAGCCCATGAAAAGGTGTAGCACGAAGCTGCAGGATTCCCTGAGAAGGTCAGTGGTGGAAGAAAGATATTCAGGAAGGTGCTGGGGACTTCTTCAGTCTGAAAGCGTGTAGGAGAGGAGCTTTTTCCTTGCTCTTCCTTTGTAAACATAGACCTTATTATGGTAGAAAGATGCAGGGAAATGACAGAGGATGCAACCTGTCTCTGCTATTCCCGTCTGCTTTTAGATCCCTCAAGTTCACTTGCCAGACCTGAAATGCCACTATTGAATAATCAAGGTAATGTTTGCCATCATTTTAAATGGTGAGTATACTTTTATTTTGCATTACCCAGTAGTGGATTATACAGATCTTTTGGAAAGGTGTAGGTTAAATAATACTCAATTATTACAATCACTGTCTCTTTACCCTTCTGAAAACTCTGACTTTTTTTTTTCAGTTGCTCAGTCTTCCTTTCAAATAGTGAATTAGTGTAGTATTTAAAAGAGTAAAAGACATCATCCTTGTGTGGAGTTTTATTTATTCCTTCATCTCATGAATATTGTTGACCTTACTGCTGTATTTCATCCTTTCTCTCCAATACATCTCATTTGATCACTTTGTATCAGTAAGTCGGATGCATCTTCCTACTGCTGTCTTGTCTGCTGCCACATTTTGGGGGAAGAGGAATGAGTAAGGAAGGATTTGGTGGGATTCAGATGGAGGATTTTTTTTCTGATTCATTTGCAAGAGAAAGAGGGAGGTTTGCCACAAAGTTTGTGGTGCTGAGGGGGTCCTATTGCCAGGGGTTTGTTTTCTAATTGCATGAGCCTTAAGTGTTTGTATTCCATGTACTGCACAATGAAAAGAGATACCCTTGTAAATAGAGACCTTAGAAGTGTGCTATGAAATGGCACTAGCAAAAGACCCAGATTTGGCACTACAAAAGCCTTGTGTAGAAGGAGAACAGGCTGGATATGGCTTGGGTACAGACGTTTCCTTTATCAAGTGATTAGAGAACAAGCAGGGAGGGGAAGGATGGGATCTGGTTATCAGCGTGCACATTCCTATGCTGACTACTGTGTACACAGCTGCTGCGGGAGGTCTGCACTGAAGGCCAGAGATGTGACTGAGCTTGGGGTAGCTGTAGCTAAACATTGAACTTGCTTGGGACAGTTTCACATATAGGATATATAGCACTTTGGATGTCACCCTGAGCCCACTGCAAATGGGCATCCATCCTTTCCGGACAGCCACCTGTGGTCAGACATTTGGGAACTGGCAAATCCTTAATCTGTCTGGCCCTCAGTTTATGTAACTACATAACAAAAACATCATATGCCCCTGTTTGAAAGCAACGCACAAACTGGTGCAAAGGGTAACAAACTGGCACTCCCGGGGCAGCCTGCACAAAGAGCAAGCAATCTGAGGCCACTGTGTTGTCTCCCCTGTTGTCCTTAGGCTCCTCACCTGTTGTCTACCCAGGGCCCTCATCAAAGTGGACTTTGCTTTAACCATGGCTATTAGATAAGGGTTCAGTAAAAAGGAGAAGAATATACAAACAAGCAAAATGACAACCTGTATAAAATCCCTTCCATCTCTCAGCATCCCTCACTATCATTTGTCCTTGAAGTGATGCATTTTTGCTAATTCTCTGCTCAGGAGAACATGGTCATTCTTGATGGGACTTGAATTTTGGTAGAGGCCACAGCTAAAGTCCTTCTGAGATGCTCCCTCCACATATCTAAATCCTTCTTCTACATGCAGTGACCAGGCTGATTCTAACAGAACTAGCCTGGGAAGCTCTTGGGTTTTGCAAGTCTCCTGCTTAAAGAAGCCCCAAGCAGTGTAAACTCATAAATACGGTACCATGCATGTTGCCTTTAAAAAAGATGGAAAAACGGCAGAGCAGTTGGAGTTTGAACTGTAGTTTGATCTATCCATTAAAGACTTAGGGACTGCACAGTTAGAAGCCTGACACTTGTGGAAGCTTGTGCTTTCTGGCATATCACCTCACACGTCTGTCTTAATAAAAATGCTCATCAGGAATACAGCTGTAGTAGGCAAGTGCTGTGCTGCAGACTGGTGGGGAGAAGCAGCCTGGTTGCTGGGAGCTTCCCTTTCCAGACAGTCAGCAGGTGTGTGGGGGAAAGCCTGTTCCTTGTCCCCTGGGGCCAGACATGGATGCAGCAGCAGCAACATGATCCCAGCAATGCTGTGGTAAAGGTGGCTGTTGGTAAATCTGTTGCTATCTCATGTCTTGTTGAAAAAAATATAAAGGGATTATGTTTCTGTAGGAGCCAATAAACTGCAGCAGAAAAACCAGTCAGTAGCAGTACCCACTATTTCCTGCTAGTGACTACATGGAGAGTTCGCTGGTGTGGCCTCTTATTTTGTTGAGTGATAGGTAGGATGTGCCTTTGAGACCAGTTACAAAATGACCTCCGCCTTCAGTTCTTCCTCTCTGGTGAGTTTATTTCACAGATGTTTGGGTGACTGGATGTTTATTCCCCACAAAAATGCCTGTCCAAGGAGGCTGATGTCTCCTGCTCCTTTTGTTCTTCTCTAAGTTCTCCCCAAGAGCCTTCTCCTCCTTGTTGTACATACACCCACAACGTGGGACTAACTTGAAAAAAACCAGACACTAGCCACACACCTTCTATGTCAGGCTGGTAAAAGGACAAAGCAGCTGCTGCCATCAAGCATAATGCACCATGGAGACTGTTTTGAGAATTGGCAAGACAGTAAAAACTGTGCTGGAGCTGCAGAATATCTTATCTATGATGAGATCATGAAGAAATCAGTTGAACAATGTCCCTTAATTTGTTTTTCCTCATGCCATTCTACCAGTATACAGTGGGAAGGTGTTTTTTAAACACTGAATTGCATCCCTAAGAGCTGATAGTTCCCCTTGTAGTGCTGCAGCAGCTCATGGCTCTAGTGGAGAAAGGTTGAATGAATGAAGTAAAGAAACAAGCAAAAAAGCATGAATCTGACTTAACTCAGGCAACTAATTGATCTCTCCTGCCCACTGCTGAACTTNTTTCACGAGATCTCCTCAGTCAGCACAGGCGTAAAAGTAGTGGGTGGCAATTATCCTGCCTAGAAGGGAGGCAAAGTCGATGTAATTTCTTTTTCCTGTTGTGACTAATGCATTTACTGACGATGCATCTTGATTCTCTCCTCCCATGTCTTCATGGGGGTGATGTTTTCCCCGCTGACAGTGATCCTTTGGGTCCCGCACATCCATGCGGTGTGGGCCTGTGTACGGTCCTGCCCTGCCAGCTGTGTTTGCACCCAGGAGCGAAGCTGCGCCGTCCTCTGCGATCGTGTCGGTCTGGGGCAGATCCCTACCGAGTTCCCTTGTGAAGCCTCCTCTATCAACCTGGACAAAAACAGTATCAAGTTTCTCTCTGAGAGGGCCTTTGGGACTTTGCCTTCCCTCAAATCCCTGTCACTCAACCACAACAATATCTCCTTTATCACCCCGGGGGCTTTCAAGGGACTGCCCAGCTTGACTGAGCTGAAGATGGCCCACAACGAGTACATTCGCTATCTCCACACGAGGACTTTCACCGCCCTCAGACGTCTGGTCAAGCTGGATCTGGCAGACTGCAATCTTTTCAATATCCCGGACAGGATCTTCATCGAGCTGCATGCTCTGCAGGAGCTTTTCTGCTTCCAGAACAACTTTCGGAGGATCCCAGGTGCCATCAGGGGCATGGAGAACCTTACCCATGTTTACCTAGAGAGAAACAGGATTGAAGCTGTAGCTTATAACTCCCTGCAGGGTCTGACCAAACTGAAATACCTGAATCTGCAGGACAACAGGATAAATGTAATTCACGAGCGAGCTTTTCAGGGCTGCCAAAAGATGGAGTACCTGTACCTGAATGACAATTTGATCAGTGAGCTTCCAGAAAACTCCTTTGATGGCCTGAGGTGCCTGAAGATGCTCAACCTTGGGGGGAATTTCCTCAGGAACATTTCCAACACCTGGTTCAGGGACCTGGGGGAGCTGGAGGTCCTCTACCTGGACCGCAACAGGATCAACTACATTGAGGAAGGGGCTTTTGAAAACCTCACCAGCCTGGTCGCATTGCACTTGAACAGCAACAACCTGACAACGCTGCCCTTTTCCGTCTTCCAGCCAGTGTACTTCCTTGGGCGGCTGTACCTCTTCCGCAATCCCTGGGAGTGTGACTGCCGCATCGAGTGGCTCAAAGAGTGGATGGAGAATTACAGGCTTGTCAGGGATATTCCCTGTGCCTCCCCCTCCTCAGTAGCTGGGATTGACTTGATGGATGTGCTCTACGAGAGATCGCCAGAAGGTTACTGTCTTGACCCTGTGGAGCTAAACATCACGTCTGAAGGCCCGACCCCAAGTGGAGAGCTTTGGTCCACCACAGAGAGCAAGTTCAACAGCCTTATCTCCAAGCTTTTGCTCCAGATGGGCCTTCCCGAAGAGGTGGCAAATGCTACTGAAGTCTACAGTAACACCACGCAGTTGGATGGACTGACGGATGGGGTTTCTTCGGGGCTGGGACAAGACAGTATCAAGGCTAGCTCCTTCTCTTTTTACATCCCAGCACTTTTTACAATGACTATTTTGCAGTGCAAATAGTCTAAGGGCTGCATGGATCATGGATCCTGCTTAAGTATTTAGTCCATGTACCTACCTAGTCATTTGAGAAAAGTTTGTATTGTGGGCCTCACAAACATAACTGGCTCCACAAACTCTCCCAGGCTGGGTTGGTTGGATCTGGCTCCAGATTCCCCTGAGAGCTGGTGGTATCTGGTTCTAGTCTGGGTCCTACTTTGGGTGAGAAACCTGCCCTATGCGGTCTCAGAGGCTCTGGGACGCTCACAGATGTATGGAAGATGAGCAATGAAAGAATGGCAGTAGGATTGAGTTTCGCCTAGACATGTCGGATGTGCTCTGCTGGAAGCGGACAGAAGAGGGGTCTGTAGGGATGGTGGTGCTGCACTGTTTAGTCCGTTGGACCAACTCCAGTTGACCCAGCCATCCCCTTTAGGAGGGCAAGATGAAGCAGCAAAACTGGACCCCCTCTTCATGTCCTGACAGACACCCACACCCAAGGCAGGTGCTGCTGAATGCTGTTGAACTATTACTATGCCTGATTTCCACCAGTGTGTGAGGGGAGCAGGGCTGTCCTGGGCAGCACCCAGGGGTGCAGCACTACCCCTCATGGACAGGACAATAGCACCTGGGGAGAGCCCCTGCTCTAGGAGGGTCTGGGAAAGGCACAGTGTTTTCGACATGACTACACATAAGATTTTGATCCTGTCTCCTCCTGCTATCCTGGCACAGGTGCAGGAGAGCCAGATGGACCCATGTTTGTCAAAACATTATTCTTTGAGAAAAAAAACTATTTCAGTGTAACAGCTTGCTTGTTAACATACATTTGAAATGTGCTTTTATTTTACAATGAATATACTGTTCCAAGTAATGTGTTGGTTTTATTTGTAGATTATTTCATGGCATGACAGCAGAGGCAGAACATGGTGATTAACAAAAGCAACCAGGCCCTACTAAATATTTCATATTTCCACCACTAATGTGTACCACACAACGTGTCATATTATGCTGTACTAACTAATCATGCTGGCATTTTCTTTCATACGGCATCTTACATGTTTTATCTTTGAAATCTTCAGTGAAAACTGCTACTGTGACCAGAAATAATTATCATATTTTCTCTATCAGAGCACATTAAAAAAATAATTTGATATTTTGCTATCAAAAATAAATGAACTGCTCAAAACCCATAATTTTTTTTCAGATCCTTGAATATGCTGGTGAGTTGTTTATAGGCTACTCTAATGGGTGCACGTGAATGTCTTTTTTATGGTCTAGAGCAAGTGACAAGCTATTTATTGCAACATAAAGGATAGACACTTTGACTTAGAACGACAGTGCTTATGTTGTGTTAAGTAGCAATGCTTTAAAAAATAAGTGACTATAGAAATAAACTTCTGTGATATTTTAACTCTATTAAATTAGTTGTACATGGCTTATGATACCATGGTGTACATCTTCATATGAAATAATACAACATATACAGTCCTTTATTGCTGCTAAAATGTCATGAAATAGGAATAAAAATGGAAATTAATTAAAAAAAACCTTTTCCAAGTTTTTACTAAACATTCCCCACCCCAACCCCTGCCTTTTCATAAGCAATTCAACAGCAAAGTGACCCCTGCCCTGACATGGTCCATGTGGGTGCTGGAGCTGCTCTGGCTCAAGCTTTGCTAGGGAGGTGGTTTGGAGCACACAACATACTGGTTAAAAACAACTAAGGACAGCTGCCCTCGTCTCTGTCCCTTCCCCCAGTCACGCACTGTTGAGTACCCAAAAACATATACAAATGACAGGCCAGGTGAAGATGGACTTGGGGCACTGAATGACTGAAAAATAGTGGGCAGTATACAAATTCAATGCATGAACACCTTTTTTTAGAAGCTCCTATCCCTATCTAACATTTGTGATTGTCTGGGAGAAGTGGGGAAATAAGGAAAATTTTCCAGAAAGGGCTCAATGCTTCAGCGAAGGTGCCTTGGGTCGGGTCTGTCCACACCAGCCAGGCCAGGCCAGTCTGGAGCAAGAGTTAGTGCCCTCAGTCTCAGGCAGCACTGTCATCCCAGTGCATCCAGGAACAACCCCATGGGCAGTCCCACAGTAGGGTAAACAGCTCTGGAGAAAGCTGACATCGACTCATGTGCAAAATGACTGTGCATGCAAGAACACCCGGAGCATCTGCCACGTGAGCCAGGGAAGCTGGGTTTTTTTCCTGCACAGTTTGCCAGTGCAGGAAAATCTCCAGTGGTTTCAAGACACACACTTTGGGGCAGCCTGATTTGATCTGCAGCATTCTGTCCAAAAAGATCTACTTCTTTCTAATTAGCACCAGCAATTTCTAGAGGAAAGGCCAGTACAGGGAAAAAACAAACCCTCGCTGTTGTGATGGCTCCTTAGCTATCTGTAGCTCGACCACAGTTTTTCCCCAGGGAAGAAAGCTGCCAGATGGTTTGATAAATGCCTATTTGACCTGCTTTGTGAACTAAATTCAATGAGTTTGGATTTCCAGGCTCTTTATGAATCCATTAATCTTCTTAAGTGCTAAATTCATCTATGTATTATAAAAGGCTGTTTTTCAAACCTAGTCTGGCCCAATGCTGTAGAGATGTATTATATTAAGGATGCCTTTACAGGAGGAGTATTTCATCCTGTCAGGGAAGGTTTATCGATAGGCTTGGCACAGATGGTAGGACACTGGTCATAAATGGTTGTATTTCACTTCCTGTAAGTATGGATGCCTCAGGAGTTAATTGTTTTTATAACCCACATGTTCATTTTCTATGCTGAAATAGATTAAAGCTGAAGATCACCTTACTGTGCCATTGTTGACTGTGACTTTCAGGTTAATTAGTCCTTCCAAGATAACTCCTGTCTTATCTGCAAGAATGGCAGAGCTGCACGTGAAGCATCTTAAAATACGGGCTTGTTTTAGCAAAGGTTGTGCTGTCAGGTGACAGACAAGTGTATCATACTTCACTGTGTGACAACGGGGCCAGTGACCTTGGGCACTGATGATGTCAATGTCTCTTGTAGTCAGATACCCCAACTGCTTGCCCCAGAAAGCTTTCCCTGTGCTGCTGTAATATAGCTGTGGCTGACTGGAAAGTGCATGGCTGGCCTCATTTTGCATGATCTTTCAGCTTCCCTGCAGTAATGGGGATCAGCTTCATGGGCTCCTGCTCTAAAATTCTGATTTTCCCTGTGAGCCGAGAGATCAGCAATGTTTGTTTCCAGTGGTACAGAGCACGTGGCATGTGAGTGCTCTGAGTCCATCAGCCTGGGAGTCTGCATTGCACTTGCTTTGCTCCTCTCTCATCCCTGTCACTCCTACCTTATCCCTCTCTCAAGTCAGCCTGGGAATTGCTTACCTGGAAGAGCAGAAGCCTTCTGGGAAGGACAGTGAAGTTCAGCTGCTCAAAAGCCCTGACAGGACTTCCAGTGCCATGAGAGCTTGTATTAGGTTAGAATTGCCTGTTTCGTTCTTTCATGATCCCTGTTTCCAAGTTCTTAGCAAAGGGCTTGTTTCACTGATTACGTGGAGAGATGTCAACTCGTATTTGCATTATTTTTTCTTTATTTTGAATCTCTTGATGAGAAAACAAGCTAAATTAGGGATCTGCCTTTTGCATCAATAGCTTGATTTATTGATTTAATTTTCTTAGACTAGAGTTCTGCAAAACTGTGCTTCAGCTGGTAAAGCTGAACCAGCTGCTGGTTACAAGTTCATGGCTCAAAGTCCCTTCACAAATCAGTGATGGTCTCAACATCCACCTCTGGACTGAGACACTTGTGAAGGTGTCACAGAACCACAGGGCAAGCCCAGCTGACACGCCAGTCTGCATTTATGCTGCCTTTGGGATGTCTGTGTCACTGTTCCATGGGCTGAGGTGCTCCTAAGTCAGGTTCAACTCTAGAAAAGTGCAATGCTGTGGGGCCTGAGTCTGTCCTGGGCCTAGAGGGTAGCAAAAGGGAGAAACAGTGAGAACAAGGAGTACTTGATCAATGATCAATGCCACATTGTCCACCATGCACCCTGATGCTAGTCCCACAGGAGCACATGGACATAAAAGCATCATGATGCAGTGCTCTCCATGCACTGGTGAAGGCAAATCCCTAATGGCCTGACAGTATTCCTGTTTTCAGTTGAAGCAACATTACTCCATGCATGAGGGAGGACATTGTTCTAGCTCTCACCCATGATATCCTTCCAGTAGGGTCCCAGGTTACAAGATCATTGCCCTGCACAGGCTCTGCATCCCTGTCCCAGGTCAGACAGATGCTGCGATAGGAGCTGGTAGGAAGCCTTCAGAGAATTAAAAACTTTTTTTTTTTTGATTTATCATTTAGTTTTGATTGCATTGACTGTCTGCAATCTGGAAGGCAGAGAAAATGGCTGAAAAGTTCTTCCAAACTGTTGTATGTTTGGACTAACTGCAAATGTTTTCAGCAAAGCCCCATCTGGGAAGATGATGCGGGTGCTTTCTGGTCTTGTGTCAGCTACTGGGCCTTTACTTGAAGTATTGGGGAAGGACGGTCATGAGTGGCCTGGTGTTAGGATATACCTTCTGAATGAAGTTTATTCAGAGAGCTGGTGATCCAGACTGAAGCATCTGAGGTCCTGGAAGAAGGCAATTTGTTTTAATGTATGGGACCGTAACACAGTTCTCTTTACTGGGGCATCAGGTTTTTATGCTTTACAACAGTTGCTATAAATTAGGAGAAGTGGTTGAGGTAAACAGAAAAAAAGAAATGATCTGATGTTTAATATCACCTCTTGGTCTCAAAATTCTGCCCCTGTGTTGCATTCCTAGGTGTCATACTCAGTGTTTAAAATTAGCACTATTATGTCCTCCCCCTCAACCATTTTTGTGAACTTTTTTTTAATCTCTCCTCATACAGCTACTGCCAGTAACCTCATGTGAAATGTAGCTATTGGCTAGTGCTTATCTTGTGGAGTCTTACATTGTTTTACTGCTTTGGAAAGAAATACAAAGTTCAGAGCAAGAGAAATCACTGCAAATAAAGATAACATTGTTAGAAAGGCAGCAGATGCTGTCCAGCTGAGACCTGGGAATTTGACTGCCAATTTTAAAGCAGGTTGTTATGCATTTTAGTTAATTCTCATCTTTATGACATCTGTCTCCTTACTCTTAAAAAAATAAATCTTGATTTTTTGAGTTTTTTCCTGATAATTTTTGTGGTCAAAAATTTAAGAGGAACAAAATCAACTGCGTTAAAGTTTCTTATTCCATAAAACTGCTGTTTCCCTTTTGGAGTATATGAAGCCTTGCAAGAGAAAAGCCTGTGATGATCACTCTAATGATCCCAGTGTGAGCTTCAGAAGACGGGGCTAATTCGGGTAAGAAACGAATACTTTATAGGTACATGAAGCACACCTTTCTAAACACCCTCTTTTTTAGAGTCATGGTATGGGGTTTGTTGCACAAACTAATAATATGGGCCCTTCCTTTCCCCCCATACAAATCTGATAGAGACTCATGGAGTTTGAATAATCTGCTGCAGTGACCTCCAAAGCAGTTTTGAAGGAGCTTTATGAAAAACGTTAATCATGGAATAAAGAACATGACTAAAAAAAAAAATATAAAAAGCAACACGAGTATTACTATAAAGAAAAACACGTAGTTAATTATTTAAGCATCAAAAAATAATCTTAATACTGAAAATGACAGGAGCTTAGTGATGTTGCAAGGGTTTTGCAATGAGACAAGCTCAAGGTATCCTTCTGCCCACCTTTGTTTCCCCCACCTTCCTGGTTGCAACTGCTTGTTCTTGTTCCAAGCCAAATCTTGCCTGTGCCCTCATTGTGCTGCTACAGCAAGGCTGCCTGTGCTTTAAACTGGATCACTAAAATGTCCCAGTCAAAAACATCAGTCGCCCCCTCCCTCTTTAGCCCAACTATTTCCCTTAAAATTTTATTGGGCATAAGTGGGTTAAACTGGGGATAATAACAAGAAAATGTAGTTGCTATATCCGAAAGGACAAGCTCAACTGGAAACACCATGCTCAGTTGCTGGTTTGCACCGTATGATTTATTTATGACACCATGAATCTGGTGCAGAGGAAAAAGGAGAGGTTTTACCTTTTTTTTTCATGACCCAAAGAAATTAATGATCGTATTTAAAGTTTCAGGAAAATAGGCCCTACAGTATAGCTTAAGACACACTAAAAATGGTCTTATTCTAGGACTTTGGTCATTAACTCTTTTAATTAGTCACAGTTAGTGCAAACAGCTTTTTGGGAAGATGACATCATTGCAGCTTATCTACCTCCTCCCACATCTCCTCTGAAGCAATACATGCACAGCTTCTGAGTTGGCTACTTATGTGCTTTGATTAAAGTGTAAAGCAATAAGTAAACATGTAACAACTGATCACACCTGACCATCATGCTGTGAAAATGACCTCTAGGAGTTACCTGGCTTCAGCCAGGAGCAAAGTCAAGCCACGCCTTGGTCTAAGGAGAAAGGAGAAACTCAATTCTGTACACAGAACTTGTTGTGTAGGATCAGACAACAGAGATCTGTGGTTGTCTCAGATTTTCAGGGATCCACCACAACCCTGACCTGCACTGTAATGAGCTGGAGGCCTCAGATAGTGGTCCTGTTCTCCCTCTCTCCTGGGCTAGCATTTTCACAGCTGTGTGACAGCTGGATTAGGAACCACTCTCCCTGGGTCAGTTTTTGACAGAATTGGTTTCCTGAGCTGCCTATTGGGGAATGAGAATACAGGGAAGGGGCTGTTGCCATCATTAGCAATGGGGATGGATAGTCTAAATCCATGGGAAGTAGAGATCAACAGAGAGCACAGATCCATAGTATAGCATGGATTTCAGCAGCTATGTGGACACAAACCTCACAACTCATCTCTGAATCTTGTCTCTGAGCACTGTGGTGAGAGCTGCACCAGTGAGCTGTTGTTAACCCTTGGACAGGGGTGAGCTGTCAGCGGTCGTGGAAGGAGCAAATTGTGGGGCTGGCAGGACTTGGGCTGAGGCAGAGTGTGGCAGCCAGGGCTGTCCTCCACACTACCTTGCCTGGACTGCTGCCTTGCCTCCACCATAACCCCTGCTCTTCACAACCCTCCTGGATGTGTACAACCCTTGTGCCTGCCCCGTGTAGGATCTGGGTGGCAGGCAGAGCAGCAGAGGACAGGCAGCAAAGTACAGGTAGTGAGGTCTGGATCTGGCAAATGTTTGCTCCAGCTCTGGGTGGGCGAGATGGGAATAGGCTGGGAACTCTGCAGGACATGCCTGTAGCTGAGAGGACATGGGTTGTGGGCATTAATTTTTGAATAACAGTTTTATTTTTATTTCTATTTTGTTTAAACTGAGGCCCGACTGATGGGCAGGAGAGTAGGGAGGAGAGGTCTAGGGAGGCTCAGGCTTTGAGAGGACAGACAAGGGCAGAAACAAGGTTTCCTTGATGCAAACAAAGAGACACTGAGTGCCTGGTGGGGTGAAGATCTGCTGGACTCACAGGAAACTGCATGATGCAGCAATTGTTAAAATAGCCGTAGCTCAGTGGGATTTTACTTCTGGGCTTCTGATGTAAACCAAGCAGAGGACACAATGACAGGAGTAGGCAAATGGGCAAATATGATAAATCAGTAATAAGGGACAATGAGCTGTGTGCATATAAACTGGGATGGACTTGGCAGCTGCAATTCCTCACCATGCTGAATGATTACATCTCAATGTGCTGTGACAATAAGCTGTATATCAGACACCCTGCGGACAGGCACCTTCTTGATGTATGAGTCTGGCAAAGAGTCAGAAGACAAAGTATAGAAATAAATGATAAACTTGCAATCAGACAAAGCTTGATGTAAATACCTGTGTTGAAACAGACGATCGATTATTTTAATAGGGAAAAAGTAGTGCTGAAGTTTGCAAAAGCAGGAATTTTTTTAGGCCAGTAAACCTTAAAGTAGGTTTTATTGAATTCCAAATTACTTGAAAGCCAGGTAGTTTGGAGCAATGTGATAAATAAAATAGATGTTGACTTATGTGAAGTGATACATTTTGGAAGATACAACCTGAACGGCTCACAGGCATGGCTGGGTTCTTGGGGAAAGAAAGACCTGAAAATAGCTGTGAAGGGCTGGTAGATCAAGTGACAGAAACCACACAAAATGCTGTAAAAAAGATTGTGACAGGAAAAATAGCAAATCATACTGCAATAGACTATTATGTCTTTTAGTAGCACTTCCTGATCTGGAATATATCCAGCTTATGCCTTGCCACCTCAGGAAAGACATAGAAAAAATAAAGTTTGGAAACAGAAGTAAATTAAATAAGTCATGGAATTAAGATTTCTCAGTAGCCAGAACTAAAAGCCTGACTTTGTTAGAAGGAGAGACCCAGAAAGTGTTAAGTTTTGTGGGAGCTGTGAAGCTCCCTTTGCTTCCTTTGAAAGCTTCTGCAAGCAAGCCAGTTAACCAATGCTGCACAGATCATGGGCAGTGTGGGACACAAATGATCACAAATTCGAGAGATGAGTGAGACATCTCTGCTCTGTACCACAGGGTATAAAGTCCTTTACCCCTGGGGATGTGGAAGTTCATTTTGATTCACAGGGCTATTCTAATTTCTTTCTCCTGGCTGTCACTTTTAAGAGTGGAGCTGAGCGTCCCTGTTCCTGGCTCAGACCTTTTCTGTAGTAGATCCTTAGGTGACTACTGACAACTATTATAACAGTTTTGCCTGAGGTCCATCTCAGAACACATCTGGCCCAAGGTAGTGATCCCAGTCCCAAGGGCTTATGTCAAATCCCTGTCCATCAGGACAATATTTGATGATCTAATACTACTGATGTATCTAAATCTAATTTAATTGGCTAATACTGTTCATTCCTCCCTGAGAAAGCAAACAAGTATAACCCACCACTAAACGTTTTTTAGGCAGATAGCGACACAACACAGGAAACATCTGCTCTTTCTGCACTGGTATAAACAAGTTGATACAGACTTCAAACAGAAATAAACAAACTTTGCAGCTCCAAAGAAACTGGACCTTTGTAAGATTGCCCATTAAAGAATGCAGGAAAGCAAAATACCAGCCTCTGTGATATTGCAACAGTATAAATCTATATTTAATTTGGTAAGAAGATTGTATTAAACTGTAAATTATTTTAAACCAGAAATTTAATATAAAATATACTTTAATGATAAAAACCTATAACTGAAAATCATGTTATTGGTGATGCTACAGCTTGAGCAAGTTGAAGTTGAAAATAATGCTTAGAAAAGGGGATGTGGACTTCCTTGGTTGGCCTCTAAAAAACACATGGAATTGGAATGGTCTAGTAGCCACCTACACAGCAAATTCTCTGGACTAGTTCTTACGTTTCCAAAATGATGTCAGATTATGTTGTAATTTGTAAAGTCTTACAGCAATAAAACAATAATTTGTATGTAACTTCAGATGCTTTTATGACCCAGTCCAGTAAGAGGTCACCCACCAAGCTTTAAAAGCAAGACCTAAGTATTTAAAACTTTGTACTTAAACTCAATATTATGTAAAGTTTCAACAGTTCAGGATTTATGGCAATATCCACCAATAAAACCCACCACATAGCCTTCAAGTATATCATATACAGAAATGACCCTTTTTGAGATGGAATTTTCTTCATTAAATCACTAAAATGGGACAAAGTGTTTATCAGAAACAGTCTGTAAAGCAGCGACAAACCAGCCAGGAGGCAAATGCAGGGACAGCAGGAGAAGTGTTTCAACTGGTGTCACATTGCAGAAGACAAGACAGTTTAAAAAACAATGGAAATAAACCACAAACTGCTACAAGCAACAGCTATAAGATTACCTACATCCCACAGACCGTTAGGTCCCAAATTTTAAGCTCTGTGAGCAGCTTCCTTGGCATAATGAAGCCTTCACAGTGAACATCTATCCCAAGCCAAGAAAACCTCCCTCTTCCAGACCTGGGAATTTCTCATCTCTCAGCTGTTAGTCAGTGGAAGACCTCACAGGGATTGCTGCTTGTGTGGCTCGGTATTAAAAAGGCTAGTCCACGTGTAATACCTGATTTAAATGCTTGCATCCCATGGAAGAAACCCGTCTCACTTTTTGGCAGACAGTGGCTGCTGTATCTACAGCATCTACTGAAATCCAGGTTTGAACCCTGCACTGTAATGGACTCAGATCCCTGTTGAAACCCCAAGTTACTTTACATGGAGAGTGCCTGCAAATGGTGCTCAGGGGCTGGGTTCAGCCTCCTGTCAGCTTTAAGCACTGGAGGAGTTGTTAGTACCCATATATTCTGGTATCACCTTATAGCCTTACCTATGCTGGACACTCTAAAACACAAGGTGAGTGTCAGATCCTTATCCACAGGGCTGAAAACGTAAACAGATAGCAAGTGACAATGCAGGAGAGGACATGCAGGGACAGGTGAAGTGACTTACCCGATTTGCACAGCAGATGACTCCCGGAGTCAAGCAAAGCTCTCATGTTCCCAAATCTGCTGCTCTGTTTCTGAGCCTTTGTCTATTTATTTCCTCTCTAGGCAACATAACTTTCCCTTTGTTCCTTCAGTCCTGCTGTTTAATTTCTATTGGTAGGTACCTTATAAATCCAAAAAGGGTTGGGTATGAACTCTTGAGGAGAGCATATGGATTTTGAAATGACAAGATGGAAAAAAAAAAGGTAATTAAAGTCTTAATTTTAGACCGTCTTGCTCTGTGGGATGAATTTGATAATTTACAATCACCTTTTTTCTGATCTTTGCTATACAGAAGGATGCATTATTTTATTAATTAGTATTTATTTAGTATTTTATTTGCTTTCTGTTGCATTTTATGTTTTGAACTTTTGCTGTTGACTGTTGCCCTATACTGGGGCTGAAGCTCTCTGTAATGCTTAGACATTTAAATTGTTGAATTTAGTGAAAAATAACTGAGTTTAAAAGAACTTAAACTTCTGTGCAAGCTTGAGATGGAGTCTTCAACATTCAGTGTTACATGTTCTAACACTGTTGTAACTGGTAATAATGTTATTAAAACAAAAATTATACAAAACTATTAATCTATCTCTCCCTCCTCCACATCTCCCTCTGCTTAATATGGAGATGAATCTTCAAAGACTTTTTATAATGATACTAAGTAATACAGAAGGCTAAGACACATTTGCCAACTGCTAGGAAAATGCACTGTAAAATCAACTTTCCAAATGCGATGCCACGCACGCCTTCTCTCCCTGTTAAACAGCAATGGACCCAAGTGTATGACAATTTTGCTATTTCAGATATATTTACATTTCTTTCCCTATATTCAATGGATTAGTCCCATATCAGATCTGGCCATGAGATGACACCCACGGAGTTCTCCCTACTCTGCTGCATCGCTCTTTTTAAAAGCCTGGTCATGCTTTTGATAGATTTTCTGGCTCATTAACTGTGACATTCAGCACAATCTGCATGTTACCCCTCCTATTGCCAGGGCTAGCCCCACCATCACCACCATTTTGTGAAAAACAGTGAAAGTGAATGTTGCATCTGGATGGCTGGCAATGGAGAAAAACAGACTCGTGTTTCAGCTTCAAGACGAGTTACACTTAAAACCAAGCAAGTTCCTCTCTTCCCCTTTCCTTTATGCAGATAAAAAAATTAGCTATGGCTACTGATAAGGGAAAAATTTCAATTATTTTCCTAATATTCAACATGAATACAGCACGGAATGTGCTGCTAGTTCAATTATCTTCCACAACACAAAACCAGGCTCAAGTTACATATTAATCATGGACAGATTTAATTTGCTTGTTACTGATCTTCCCGTGACAGTTGCTAAGAAGATACAGCAGAATGCATGGACTTGCATATACAGGCCTTCCCCATCCCCTTAACAACTTTGTTGGTGATGTTGACAGAGGGGTTGAGTGCACCCTCAGCAATTTGCTGACTACACCAGCCTGTGTGGTGTGATTGACATGCTAGAAAGAAGGGGTGACATCCAGAGGGACCTTGGCAGGCTTGAGAAGTGGGCCCGTGCAAAACTATGAGGTTCTACAAGGTGAAGTGGAAGGTTCTGCACCTGAGTTGAAGCAATCCCAAACACAAATCTGGGTGATGAGTGACTTGAGAATAGCTCTGTGGAGAAGGACTTGGGGGGTGTTGGATGATGAGGAGCTCAACATGAGCTGGCANCAGTGGTGAGACACTGGAACAGGTTGCCTGGAGAAGCTGTGGATGCCCCCTTCCTCGAAATGTTCAAGGCCAGGCTGGATGGGGCTTTGAGCAACCTGGTCTAGTGGGAGGTGTCCCTGCCCATGGCAGATGGGTAGGAACTAGATGATCTTTAAGGTCCCTTCCAACCCAAACCATACTATGATTCTAGAATTTATTTTTCCTTAGGAAGTTTAAGTCTAAATGAAAAATTATCAACTTTCTGTCTGAAATCTTAACTGAGATTACAGCTACAGGAAATATATTTCTGAGGTAAGAATTAATTATTTATGTAATTTCAGATCTGGGAAAAAAGCCTTTGAGTCTAAATCATAAGCCGTTAAAAAGCTTCTGTAGTTGCTTCAGTTCAGCTTGCACAGGACTGAACCAAAGAACTGCTAAAAATCACTTAAGAGAAAGAAAGAAAAATTACCGTTGGTGCACTGTATGTACCAGCAAGTGAAAAAAAACCCCACAGGGTAAACATTTAAATGTTGAAACTGGTTTTGTATTTTTTGTGTAGCATTAGAAAAAAATACACTCTCTTCTAACTTATGCTTCTGCACTCATCTTCATGGTGTGTACACAAGACACAGTCATTCAGAAGTTACTTGTGCCCTGCTTGTATATGATCTATTACCTGTTGTGGTGACATATTAATTGATATGCGACTATTTGACACAATGTACAGCAGTCTTCTTGGTAAGAATTATAGGTATGTCTTAGCTCATCACAAGCGGTGAAAAAACTAATCTGACAGATGGGCTTATTAAGAAAATGAATATGCTTTACATAAAGAAAGCAGACTTTTTGTGGCGTCTCCTTTAGCTCATACTCTGTCAATTTAGGTTATAAAACCAGGTGACTCTTACTCAAGTCAGTTGAGAAATGTACTTTTCCTGTAGTTTTCAAAAATTCTACCTAGTATTTTAAAGCCTGAAATTGAGTTCTAACCACCTTGATTGAAGGTGTTGACAGCTAAGTGTAGTGGAAGAGAATGGGACCAGAACTGTTTGCATCTAATATTTCAATCTAGATTTTCAAAAAACAATATGAGCTTTGTCAGCATTTCCAAGTATTTGTGTAAGTAATAGCACTCTGAAATAATTCCCTTAAAAAAAGGAGTAAAACCAGAACAAATACAGAAATTAGTCTGTTCATTAACTTTTCCTAATGGCTCTTTTATCCAGCTCTTTAAGTATACTCTCCAGCTCAGTGCTGCTCAGGCTGTATCATCTCATCTTCTACGTTGTCCCTTCAAAATCAACTGAGTAACATTGCCAATGAAGTTTCTGAAGTAGGCAGTGATATTTTCACTCAGAGGTTAGTGGCACAGCACCTTTCTTTACCCAAATCAATTAAAAAGAAAACCAGTGATATAACATATGGAAGAATTTAGTTTCAGTGATGAGACTAAAAATGTCCCTCAGATTTTAAATAGCTGCATGCTGTAGACTGCATCACAGGGCCCAGGATTGTCTAAACTAGGTTACCATTTCCATGCAATAATCTTACCACTCTGAGACACTGAATAACCTAGAGTACTTTTATTAAGTAAATGGAAGCAGAGGTTAATGAACATTTATTGGACCAACCCTTGAAATCACAGGCATCAGTCAGACTGAGAGGCAGCATACTGATAAGATCAAGTTTTCTTTACAAATTTATGAGCCCCTTTACAAAAATAAAAGTATAAATGGGGCAAACAGAAGTATTTGTTTCTTCCCAATCCCAGGGCTGCTTCTGAGGTCACATTCAGCATAAATTTAGAGAAGTCCAAGAGGTGCTCTAAATTATGCAGTGATATTTACAGTATGAGTACCCTTCTCCAGTTGGAGATTGGAAAAGGAAAAATCATAACATTAGTTCTGCACCTACACTGAGTCCTCCCTATGCAAGCAAAGCTCCAGATTAGTTTGTGGCAGCCTTTTGCCCTCTATGTACCACACAAACAACAGATGCATTAAAAGGATTTGGGCAGGACAGGAGGGAGGGGAGGTGTGGATCAGGCAGACTAAGGAGTCCTGGACTGCTCTGTGCTTCCTGGGACTGTACTGAAACAGGTTCACAGAGCGCACTGGTCTGCATGGTTCAGCTGCACTTAAAGCCTGGTGGGGGTGGGGGGGTGTTCCAAGTTAATCTTTTGCTACTGAAGGCTCCTACAAGGAAAAGAGTCTGCATTAAAGTGGAGGCATGACAGCATCCTAGCTCATGTTGTTTACAGTTTTCATCTCTAGATAAAAGGCTATACAGTGAGAATAAAAGAAACAAAGCTCTCCACACTAGTCTTTCTACTGTGTAATATTAACTGAATGGCAGCTCCACTTAAGAGAAGAAAAGCATATTAGTTACATTAAATCACTACTTATTATCATCTACATAAGGCAGAAACACCCGCATGGGCCTTATGAATTTTGTTTCCTTATAGGCTGGATACACAGGAACTCCAAGAAATAACTGACATTAACAGAGGCAAAAGTGTATGCTCAAAACGTTTATGGTAGACCATACCCAAATTATCAAAATTACCTGTTTAATGTCATAAACATTTGAGGTGAAGAATGTGTCACTGAAATTAGATACCAATGCTTACCAGAGATGTTTGTATTTCTAACATCAGGAACATTCCACTGCTTGATTTTCAGTAGGTCTTCCCATCTTTGTGCTTTACTGGGAAAAGAGGTAGTTTTGAGAGTGAATGAACCTGTCACTTCAATGGGCTCGGCTAGTGAATAATACCATCATTGCAACAGCTGATCTACGGCAACACTGGCTAAGGTTCATCCAGGACTAAAATGACACAGCACGACTACTTGAAAAATTCTCTTACTCACTAAACAGTTCACAGTTTGCACCTATCCTCTTTGAAATTCAGAACAGATGAGCAGCTACTATTACTCCAATAGGTTCCTTCTTGCTTGCTGGCTTGCTTATGTGAGGCCCACACAGATAGTTTCTCATTGGTAAGTTTTCAGCACTCCACAAACTACTAACTCAAGGGACACAGTTACAGTCCTTGTTTTAGGGCACAGTCACAGAAGTGTGACTCCAGCTGTAGCATCAGTGGGTTCAGCAGGTGGGGTAAAGTGACAGATCAAGCTCCCTTCTGCGCTGCAGGCTGTGCTGTGAATACTGCACAAAACAAACACCTTGCCTGACCTGGGTCGACCTAAATTTCACCTGAGGAATTTACAAGAATAGAGATTTGACCACCTGACCTGCAGTAGGAGTAGGCAGGAGAAAATTAGCAACTTAAGCACTTTATGATAATTGCCCCTATAATAAAGGATCAGACATGAGAACCTTCTCACATGCAGTGGTCCCAAACAACTGGAACTGCCCCAGATCAGTTACAGCTGATAGTTCAAATCTGAGGATAAATCCTTTCAGAACACTGTATCATTTTAATATAAATGCTACACTTCATACTAGACAACACCACAGCCAACCAAAATTCGAAGATAAATCATGTTAAGGAACTTCGTATTTCCGACCCCTGAAAAGATGTAACGATGCTTGCTTCTGTTAACCATTGTCAGAAAAAAAATGCAAACCACCTGGGCCAGTGAGCGCCGCCAGGTTCACACATGGTTAGATTTTCTTACTTGGCTCTGCTCTGAATTCTAAATTAATTGAACTTGTGCTCATACAGACAGAGCAGAGCCCCTGAAACAGACTATAGGCTGTGGCCCTATCACAGCCTTCCCCTAACATACTTTAAGAAACCTTTTCTCACTGCATTATTTACTGATTTGTTCTTAAAACTCCCTGCGATGAAATGAAGGACCCAAAAGCATTTAATTGTTGAACACATAAAAGGAAGTATATTTAAAATAAAAAAAAATTGGTCAGACTGTAGAGTCAATTACCATCTTTAAAGGAATTTACAGGGCTGTTGTAGATGAGTCTTTTGGAATAGTCAGTTTATCGTAATGCCTAAACTGGTTTCTTCATTGCACAGTATTTTCTTTTAAAATGTGTGCATTTTTAAACAATTACATACATATTAAAAATCAGTGTTTCTTTGCTTAAACTTAATTAAAACGTTAATACTCTCAGACAACACAGATCTGAAATGGTGAAACCAGTATTTGCCCCCTCCCACCTTACAACAAATTAAATTGAGACAAAATTACAAACACATTTCACTACATGATTATTATTAATAAAAATCATTTTTTTTGTTTGGTTTTTTTTTTTTATAAAGTTGCCCAAAATGCAAGGGATGTGCATAGGTTTACAACTTAGTCAGAATAATATTTTACTTTATTCCCTTGGGTACGTGTTCCCATGAACGGAATGTACTTTGCTGTAGATTACAGGTTTTATCAACACAGATACACCAACAGCATGAACGCTTGCGACTGTCCACATGCATTAAGAGTCAAGACCCAATTTCAAATTTCTAAAAGTTTTACAGAGTTCTTCAAAGAGACAGTATCACATTATCTGGATGTTACACAAAAGTACTTAAAAATACTATCCTAGAAAAAAAAAGCAAAAAAAGGCCTTTAAAATTTATGTATTTGTTTCATAACCACTAGACTAATTACTTCAAATAAATAAAGGAAAGCAAAGTATTCCAATCCATAAAATCAGACTCTAAAAAGAATGTAGTGTTCCACCCCCAAGTTAAGGTAACAGAATCATATTATTATTACTATTAAAATAGATTATAGAAAGCAGCATCTATTTTGTGCAGTTTTTAGGGGCCCTTGAAATAAAAAGCTATGATTTTCAAAAATATAACATTCCAAAGGACTGAATAATACATATATTTAAAGATACATTTTATTAAAGTTTAGGAGAAATGATTAAAAAAAGATACTGTCTCTTTAAATTAGTGTTTAAATTGTTTCCCCTCCTCTTATCTATTCGGACATGACAATAATTATATTTTAGGTCACACTACATCTAGGTAGTCTCTAGGGGCCAAGACCTGTTGTCACAAGGTCAATAACGAAGAGGTTTTCCATGTATGAGGTGGTTCCCAGTAATGACAGACTTTTTTTTCCCAATTCTCTCGTGACTGGTCTAGTAGACCCAGGAGACCGGGACCCACTGTGAGGCTGTACACACAAGCTCGATGGCTTCCTCCAGGTGCCTGATAGTTTCATCAATTTCATTGTTGATAATTGTTAGGTCAAAGTAGTGTGCATATGTTCTCTGTAAGATTTCAGACTCCTTCTGCAGGCGCTGAAGAGATTCATCCTGTGCAGCGGTCAGAAAAGAAAATGGGAATGAGAAAAGTTGGATCCTTTTGTACTCCTCGACAATCAGTTCTGACTTCCTTACGGAGAAGAAAATGAAAAAAAAATCAAAGAAGAAGCCTTAGAGAGGCCTAGGTGGTTTAGATCCCCTACCTCCCTTTATGGAAACCACACAGGAGAAATGGCACAATTTCTGTCTTGGAGCTGACATTCAAGCAGCACTCGGTTATTGACATTACTTGAGACAGAACACAAGTCTAGTGTCACAAAAGCAAGGCAGAGGATGGAAGCTTAGCAAAGCAGCACAGACATGAGCAAGGGAGACCATGTATGAATAAAACGTACAGAGTGAACAAATACGAGCTACTGGGGCTATGTCCAGGTAAGAACACACGAGAAACAAGAGAGGGCTTATTGTCAAGTATCAGCGGTTCCTGGTTTTGGTAATGTTTTCCATTCAGCATCAGTCTTCTGGGTCTACTTCTTTTAATAACTATTTCCTGATAAGGAAATTCTCACTCTGCATTGCTCTGTGGTTCCTATTTCAGAGCATGTCATTTCCAGCATCAATTAGTGTGAGACCCTGAAGATGAACCACCCAGCCCGTGCTCACAAAGGGCCAGTGACAGCAGATTGGTGTTTCTCCATAGCTTTGTGTCAATGTCCCCACAGAAACTGTGTGGGTGCACTGCTGGACTCTGTGCAGCCAGCAGTGCCCCAGTGATGGGCTTTGTTAGTGAGCTCTGCCTTTCTGAGAGAGTGGGATTACCAAAGGCTTCTTTCTAGGGCTCTGCAGTGATTTTAATTTTGAATTCTCTTCCTGCAAATTCCCTTCAAAATTAAAAAAAAAAAAATAATAAAAATTTGCTGCTTCCAGGAACTTTGAAATAGCCACAGGAAAGTATTCAAGTCCTTCCTGCCCCACAGGTTTGGGGTGGATATGGGGCAAAATTATATATGAACAGTACAGAGTCCTGCTGCTCTGTAATCTATAGGGTCACTCTGATCAATCAACAGGGATACACTTTATGATAACACAGTTCTAGGCTGTAGGACATATAGACACAGTGCCTATAGCTGTTCCCACAGGAAATTATTCTGGGAACAGAATTTATCTAGTTAATAAGAGACTCCTCCCATCCCCTTTTTTTGGTGTTTAAACTTCCCAGGTAATTGTAATTACAGTGCAACAGTGGCTTTCAGGTCCTCTGAAGGGAACCACCTGTGCTGAGACAGTTCTCCTTTCCTGTAGCTATGAAACCAGTCGCTTCTGGAGAAGTTCTGTACTAAACTTACAGTTCTGCTTCTCTCCTAAAGCTGCACCCTCAAATGAGGCTAGGATGTTGCATTCACTTGATTATCACTACTAATTTTGTTCCAAGTCAGACAAATGCTCCTTATGTGCTTCTGTGCAAGGGATGCTCCCTGTATGGACCATTATGCATCACCAGTGACGCCTGGACCTTCCATAAGTTAGTGGTATGCAAACTTCCATGTGGTATGCAAACTTAATTTATGCTGTTAAAAATTGGACAATAAGGATCAATATTAATATTAAATATTGTTGTTCAATATTTCATATGGCCCAATGTCTCTAAGCCAAAAACCTAGTTAGATAAACTGCGAACTTCTCATAGATTCCAAAAGAGACATCAATTTACATCAGCAGAAGATCTAAACTTTTCTGCTTAAATTAACATACAAAAGAAAAAAAAAATCAATCGTGTCAAGCAAAGCATTTTCAGTGCTTTAAACATATCTAGCCAAGATTAAGCCAGTCTTAGCAAAACCATATTGCACCTTTAAAGGTTTTATGCTCCGGGCACAAGACTAACAGCCCCAAAACACCCACAAAGCCTTAAAACTGTTAAGTCTCATGTAGCTTTTCAACTGCTATTCAGGTTTAGTGTCATCATTAACTGTAAGTTTGAGAATGAACTTTCTCACTAAAGTATCTACCCCACTGTGACGGACAAGAAAAATCTGAAAGATCTACATCTACCTCATCTTAAAAACCCCAACTGTTAGGTAGAGAAGAATGGCTATTAATATTTACCTTGCACACATAGATGTCACAGAACTAAGAGTTTAAAAAAAATCATTAAATTTTATATTTTTCTGACTTAGATTCACCTGGATCCAACTTTACTGGGATCAAAGAGGGTTGTATTTTGGAATATCTAAGTTTCATAGCCTTTTGGACATGTAAAACATTACAAACATTACTTTTTTCATATAGTTCTATGGGCAGAAATAAATTTGGGGTAGGCCAGGAAGCAGTTTTCAAATGGGTTCAAACTTGCTCAAGTTCTGTGAAAAGAAAAGAGATTTCAGTTCTAGATTTTTGTTTTATTCTTGGACCAAATTTCACGTGTGTTTGTGATGGGAGAACCTATTTGTGCATTATCTTACCTTGTGCTTTGCAGAATTGTACATAGTGCACTGCTATGTACAGTTGGAAAGCACAGTATTTTGTCTAACTCTTGCTTTGTGATCCTTGATTACTGAGGTATTTTGTGTGGTCTATGATGAGCTAAAGTGTCTCAAGAGAGATACTTTTAAGATCAGGCCTCTGCACTGATTTTACCACACAGTTCAGATGCACAGCTGTAAGAGTAGAAATTTTACCATCTAGTTTCTTTTTACTAGCAGATAATTCTAGTGTGGATATCTGAAGTCATTATTACATAGAATTTTTATATCAATGGTGAAACTAATATTGAATGGGGACAAGCGCATCTACATTCTAAAACTACTGAAATAACCAGGACTACCTTGTCAGCCCCTAGCTGGTACTTACAGGCAATTTTCTGCACCATTTTGGCAGCTATGTACAATTAGTACGAGTGCAGGAAAATGAAAAGAAAAGCAAAGATGAAATTTAAGAAAACATAATGGAAGAAAAAAGGACAGTCATTTACAGAAGTATTCTCAAAATGCGTAACTAAAATAAACAAAGCAGGATAAGGGGGTAGACAGACAGGAATACTCATTAAGCAAATGAACCTTTCAAAAAGGAAGCATGAATGGAAATATGAAACACACACTCTCCACCCTTGTTTGCTGCCTTACAGGCTGCTACCACACAGGCACAGTCTGCATAGCTCCCTTCATGCAGCCCAGTAAACGCTGGAAAATGTGATCCTGTATTTGGGTAAGGTCTGCTGCTATTAGCATTTCCTGCCTCTCCCTTTCCTTAAGTTTAATTGATTCATAAATTAGCATGATTTATAAATGTGGCTTCAGTTCAGCAATTCATGTACCTGAGTGCAAGCCTGTGTGCACAGAGAATGTAGTCACAAGAGCTTAAAATAAAGTCACAGTCTTACATCAAGAATGCAAATATTTAGAATACAATATTTTAATTCTACTAAAATTTTTTTGGCATGAACAAGCATTTCTGCAGCACTACTATAAAAAGGTACAATTCTGTCCTCTTCCCAGTGCACCAAAGAAAACATTTTCTCTCTCCTATGAACTGTTCCCAATGCCTCTGGTAGATGAGTGAGGACAAGGAAGACTATCTGGGAGCTGAGACATAGGTATGGAAGCAACAAAGCCAGGTAATCACATCATTGAACTGGGTACCTGGCTGCCCGAGCACTGCTGTGAGCACAATGCTTGCCTGACACATCCTAAGAAGAATTCTGTTTTTTCAGTGATGCCATGCCATTTGCTTGCACAAAGGCAAATTCAGTGTAGAATACAAACTTGTAGTATTTTCTCAAGATTGTACAAATTTACAGCATGCACCAACACCAGCAGTTAAACTGTCACTTCACTAACATTGCTAACTGTGATGTTCTAAGAGATCTTTTCTGTACAATTGTGACATTTACCAGGTACAGTATGGGTCCGTCAGACACCGTGAAATGACCTAACACTGCTGCCAAAGTTAAAAGCTCCTTCCTTCCTCTCCCATCTCTCTTCCTGGCTCTATGCCGTTGGTGTTTGTTCTGGCTTCGGTGCTTGTCAGAGCCTTTGTGAGCTGCTTGAAAACTGTCAAAAATCCAATTTAGAGCTAAAGCAGCTCACTAAAGGATCTGGGAAGTGCCACGACCAGTCCAAACTGGCATTATATGTCCCAGTAGTAAGTCAGAGAGAAACACTCCCTTTGGCAACAGTGAACTAGTAGAATGACTCATCTGCCAGTAAAATTGCAGCTTGAGGCCCGTATTTTTCACTCTCCACTTGAAATTTTAATAAACATTTAGGATATTTGCATTTAAATGTTTGCCTTGTTCCTTATTTCCCTGTAAGCCTCTGCAGTGATGTCATGGTTCCATACTTATGATACTGTAGTTATTTTTCTAAGAAACAAGCTGTAGAGACAGGGTTTCTGACGTTATTTTTGCATGATCAAGGAGACTGGAACAGATTCACGGTCAAATCCAATTGATTCAATACCTTAATATAATGGTTTAAAAAAGGCTGAGCAGATAACAGTGTTTGTATAAATAGCGTTTGCCTGTTGTGAGCTAAATCCAGAATTGTTTGATATCATCACTGAAATCAGTAGCAACCTGCAGAGTGGATATGCTACAAAAAGATATGCTACTAAGCAGGAAATTCAGGATGTGGACCTCAATGAGTACTTAATGTAATTCCACAAGCAATCACCACTTTGGTCAAAGCTTCCAATTCTTAGAGAGCAGTCTTCAAAATTAATAAGCCTATTTCTGATATATATTTACTGTATAAAAAAAGGATAGGACAAGATAAAGGTGGAATGACAGCGCAGTCACTCTCACCCATGTCTTCAGTTCAGGCCAGCTGAACTAGTGCCAGCAATGCAATTGAGAAGAATCAGAATTAATCAGAACTGAGTAATTGGTGCTAATGATTTGTCAAGGGTTTTAAAATGAATCTTTGAGCTAGGACAAGGAACAAAATAAAATAATATGAATTATTAGAATACATTATGTGCATCCTTTAACTTGAACTTCATATTTTGAATTAGAAAAAGAGTTAATAAGCAATAAATACATCTCAATCAACTTAATAAAATGCTGCTATACTACTGTCTCTCTGCCTTTTTACTTACTGACAAGGACACAATTAAAGAGTCTTATCTGCATGGTTGAATTTCATCATTATTTCTGCCTCTTACAGGACATTAGATTGCAGTATGCCGTACCTCATTAATGCCTGGGGTAATCGTAGGTGCAGCAATAAAAACAACAAAAGGAGCAAACTCTGCAGTTCTCAGGACCTTCAATGCCTAGGTGAAAAAAAATCAAATACTTTACAAGAATCCCCCAGTAATCAATGTGAAACAAGTTCAGTCACACAAGCAAAAGATACAAAATCACGATGTACCAGTGCTGCTGTTTGTTTTTAACTGATCCAGAGTCAAGGCCTTAGTAATACAGACACTTAAGTTTTTGCATTATTTTACATTTTTGGCAGTCAAACTATATATTTATCCATAATTAAAGTGTGTTTCAAGACAATGAAAGCTTTAGCATTTTCAGAGAGGCTCTTCTTATACAGTCTTCTTACACAGTCTTAAAGAGTGAAGAACTCTGTTTGCATTTAAATTGAACGATTAACATCATGTAAAAAAATCCAGTTGTGCCATAAATAGGTAAAAGAGACAGCTGTATTTTAGAATAAGTACTGATTAGAATATAATTTTTTTGTCTAACTTTTTTTACATACCAACACGTTTTAATTATTTTCTGAAACAAATGAAAATGTCATATGAGAAGTTCAAAGTTTTTAAAAAGTGAGCATAGCAGTAAATGCAACACCAGTCCCCTGAAACAAATCTATGCAAAGGCAAAGAGTTCTCATTAAAAAGTTGACTTACTCATCATATACTGAGTGACAGAGGGAGCTGCCATACATGAAATTCTGGTACAGACATGAGCTAGACTGAAGTGCAGGACAGTAAGTACCTCAGCTGAACTCAAATGGATGGAAAAGCTAAAGTAAGACTACTACAGGTTAGTCTTTTTTTGCTCCTTCCACTTTTCTCCATTTTTTTCTGTTATTTATTTATTTATTTATTTTTGAAACAGAGATCCGCAATCAGTTCTTTTCCCAGGTTAAAGAGGTTTTTATCTCTGCTGCTTGAAACCCATATCTATCATCTATGCCAATCTCTGCTAAACAAGAGAAAAACTCCTTAAGTGAAAGTGAAGTAACTCACATAACTAAGGGAAACCAGAGAAGTGGTGTAAGAGAACTAGGAGTAAGTCCACAAACAGGCTGGCCTTAATGAGCTGAGATGGATGCATGAGGAAGCTGGTTAAGAAAGAGACTTGAGAGACACATGCTGGAGGAAGTATTGCAAATTTGGCTGTTACCAAATGTAAATATAGTCTAACAAAGATTAAAATGGCTTCTGAGAATTGTAATGCTTCTGAATAATGCAAGCTGAAAACGTTTATCAGGAGAGTTTGCTTTTAACAGCTATGCCATTTGAACTAACTATAAATGCTGCTTTCCCTGAAACCTTTAAAATGTGGGATTTTATTTCTCAGAACAGCACCATACCAGAATAACACATGAACTGTCCTAAATTATTTCAGACAGGTATTATACTTCTGTTATGAAATACTTAAAAAATGTGAACTTGAATCTATTCAAAAAGAAGAAAGGCAGTACATTTAAATAGATAACAATGATCACAATTTCGTCTTTCCTCCTATCTCCTTCAATCTCCCTTCCCCCAATAATATAAATATGTCTGTCCATATTCATATTGTTCCACTTCAGAAAACATATAAACATATCCCCGTGCCTGGAAAGTCATGGATGTTTTCAAAGGAAACGTATCAGCATTTTCCACTGAAGGGTTTATATAACAAATGAATAAACTACCAGTGTTTCTTAAGAGCCCACTTTTCCCTCCTGCCTTCTTCCAAAAAGTACAACACTGCAGGACAGAAAGGAATTTGTAATAAAGTGACAACACTGATCTGGTCATTGTGCAAACAGGATCAAAATCAGTGACAGACCACAAATGTTTCTGACCATGCTCAGTATGGAGCCAAGAGTCAGTTAGGAACAAATTTACCCTCTAATAGAACATCAAAGAGAAAATTTTGAAAATATCAAAATGTTACTCCTGGCAGGCAATGACAATCACTTGGTTTTGATAAGTTTCACTGGACATGAGGCTAACATAGTAAGAAGTTACACAGTAAGTAGATTTTCAGGCTACAGTGGTTGAATACCAAACTAAACTATGAATTTGTTTCTGCTGTACGTTCTTCTAACCAAATGATTACCAGAATTTGGCTTCACAGATTGATACCGTGTGTCTTCCAGGGACTTTTGTTCCACATTAGCGTGCAATCAATAAAAACAAATGCATCCAAATAAGATAAAGTTGATGGATTTGTGATGAGTCCTATTTTCATAAACTTCTGATTAGTTACCTGAGGTTCTACATCAAGTATTGCAATTAGTCCCTGCTCATGGATCTTTCGTATTGTTTCCAGTTTTGTCCCATACATTGCATCCTCATGGCTGCCATATTCCAAATATTCATTGTTTGATATATCCTGCATCATTTGGTCATGTGATACAAAGTAGTAATTTTTTCCATTTTCTTCATCTTTCTTTGGAGGTCGGGTTGTGTCTGAAAATACAAAATATTTTTAGTACAAAAGCAATTTTAAAGCCATTATCTGTGCCATTTTGTTTATGAATACTTACAGAATGAAGACCTGTCAAATTACATACAGAACAATGAAGCATGAGCTCAAGGTAGGCAGAATGACAAGGGCTGGGAAAAGCAGATGAAGATTATGTGGAAAAGGTAAAAACCAAAAGGTAACAGAGAAAGAACATAATAACAGAGGAAGATCATAAAATAACTTTTACCTGGTCAAGACTATAAGACTCTTATCAGTTGCTTTCAACAGCAAAAGCCCATTTCACAGCTTTTATAGTTTCTAAACAATTAACATCTCCATTTTCCTCCAGGGACCAGTACTGGGCCCTGTCCTGTTCAACACCTTCATTAACGTTCTGGATGATGGGTCAGAGTGTACCCTCAGCAAGGATGCCAGTGATACAAAACCAGAAGGAGTGGTTAATACATCAAGAGGTGGTGCTGCCATCCAGAGGGATATTGACAGGCTGGAGAAACAGGTTGACAGGAAACCCATGAAATTCAACAAAGGAAAGCATCAAGTCCTACATCTTGGGAAATGAGCCAGCAATGTTCCCTTGTAGCAAAGCTGAGCTAAGAGTATCCTGGACTACACTGACAGCAGGTAGAGGGAGGTGATTCTTCTCTACTCAGCACTGGTGAGGTGACACCTAGAGTGCCGTGTCTGGTTCTGGGCTCCCCAGTACAAGAAAGACATGGACATACTGGAGAAAGTCCAGTGAAGGGGCACTAAAGGACTGAAGCACCTCTCCTATGAGAAAAGACTGAGGGAACTGGGACTGTTCAGCCTGGAGAAGACATGGCTCAGAGAGGATCTCATCAGTGAGTACAAATATCTGAAGTGAAGGTGCAAAGAGGATGGAGCAAGTCTCTTTTCAGTGGTGCTCAATGACAAGACAAGGCAATGGGCACACACTGAAGCACGGGAGCTTCTGTCTGAATGTAGGGAAACACTTTCACTGTAAGGCTGACTGAGCACTGGCATAGATTGCTCAGAGAGGTGGCAGAGTGTCCATCCTTGGAGAACATCAAAAGCTACCTGGATATGATCCTGGGCAACTGGTTCTAGATGGCCTACCAGATGACCTCCAGAGGCAGGGCTCTCAACCTGTGGTTCTGTAGGCTATCTGCTCCTCTTTTCCCCATAGACACACTTATATCCAATTGCTTCTCTTTATTCTAATATTCCCTTGCAAAATGATTTACTCTCATATTTTTCCACTATCATACTTGTTTTGGGTACATCTCTTCCAATCTAATCCTGTATCTTCCAACAATCCTATAGTAATTTCAAACAAGGTATCAAAAAAAATTGCACTCATCTACTATTTCTAATGATATCTATTACTGTTCTTAGGATTTCTTTATTTTTTTTTTTCCCCTTAAATTCTTAAGAGATTTTTTTCTTCTAAGTGTGAAAGTGTAAGTCTAAAAAGTGGATGAGGGCCTGAGTACTTATCAAGAGACATGAAAGCTATTTAGCAATAACATTTTTCTAATATATTGCTTCTGCAGACTGGTTTGATAAGATTTTAATTAACTAACTACCACTGTGTGGGACATGACCTTTTTGACCAGGTTTTCAGTAGGTAGATAATTTCTTTATAAAGCATTCTCCAAAAGTCCACAGTCAGAGTCGGCTGAAAGGCTGATCAAGTTCCCATAATACTTAAGAGTGTAGATGATACATTTTGTATGATCTATTTATATCATGAACATAAGGAAGTAACTTGGGTCTCTAACCACCAGTATAAAGTGCTATCTTAAATGCTCCAGATGCCTTAAATTTGAAACATCTGTATAGGACTATTAGACATAACACAGGAGTTAAAGGAGACCATTGCTCTTCTGGAGTGGAATCTAAACATCATACTGATACTTAAGCACCTGAAATTCATCCTGATTTGCAGTCTAGTCTTTTTAGTCTTCTCACATAATCAGTGAAGCAATTTCAGTGCTTCCACAGAGCAGGAACTTAATGCAGGCAGCCTAAGCCATGATTGTCACAGTACAGGTGAGTTCACTTTAATAGGTATTTTAAGATAAAAAATACTAATTTAACCTGAGAGAGATTGGGCAAAAAACATACTGCAAAACATTTGTTACTCTTTGGTTTAGTTCTTTGTGATGGAGAACATATTTACTGTGTTACCACTCCCTTCCCCCCCGTAATCTTGTCTGTACTGAGTAACAGGTACAATGTATGTCACAGTTCTGGCACTGCACTATTAAAGTATCTAATCCAGGATTTTAGTGTCTAGATATAAACAGTAGTTTTACAAACAGTGAAGTTTCACATTGCTGCTGGGGTGATCTAATGGCTCTCACTTTCAAAGGGGCTAAGTCTTCCTGTTTTCCTTCTGCTGGCACTGGTCTTTGTCCAACTCCTTAGCAAGCAAAAGCCTGAGGAACTTAAATCATCAGTCAACTAATCCTTTTCCCTTCCAAATATGTTTACAGATAAGTTCTACAAAATAATACTTTGTAGCAACAACAAAATCCTTATAGGTAAAAAAACACCTAAGTACAATTTTAACACAAAGCACCAACAGAGTATAAAGAAAATTTAACGCATAATGGTCATCAGTGTCACTTCCGAGACATGGATGTCATTTCTGAAGGCAGCCAGAAATACAGTGGACAGAGTTAGCTGCTGGATGCTCTTGTTTCAGAATGCCTAGCTTGAGGAAAAAGGGTGCATCTCCAAGAAATCATGTAGTAGGGATGCTTCTGCCATGGTACTGATAGAGATTGCCATGAGAGGAAAACACCCCTTTGCGCTTTGCAATGACTTGAAAGCAGTGAAGTTAATTGTGTCTTGTTTTTACATCATCTCTGGAAACTTGAAGTTATTCTAGTATAATACTGGTCCTCAAGGCTAGGCTGTGAAAAGTAATTTAGAGCATAAGGTACACATTAAAGGTTTCCTCTAAATCCAGTCTGTATTTCCTCTCATGGGAATTACACAGTTTTACATGTCAAGACTGTTCTAGTCTTACCTGAACTGTAAATGTAAAATTAGTACAAAAAAAAAAAAAAAGAAAACTATTTTAGCCTCATCCTAAACTAACAAACATTTAGGGTAGAGAGGAGTATTCTTAACATGACGTTTTGTTAGGACTAAGAAACAATCAATGTAAAATTTGCTGGTACCTACTCCCCCTCCCTTCTGAAATATACCCAGTCCTATCACAACTCCCACCTTTAAGACAGGATTCATCTCAGCAGAAATGAACACACATGATAGTACAATGGGTGTGTTGTCATGGATGACACAAACCAATTTGCAGTACATTGAACTTTACTACTTACGGGGAATGGGGTAAGCAAATCTGTCCGGGTGTTTTGTGATGAGTGTGTTTTTTATATGTCTTCTTCCAACACCGTGTGCACCTAATCCACAACACAAAAATTAATTAGAAATTTTCCTCCAGAAAGGGTTTAAAACTATGCTGTTATGTTCAGAATAATAACTCAAAATTACCTAGTAAGACTAGCGTTTTCCTTTTGAATGCTGGCAGTTTTACTACTTCTTCATATGTGACGAGATCTAATTGATCAAACACTAAAACACAAAAGAAAACCCCACAGGGATAAGAAAAAAAGGCATGTTAAGGATGATAATTAATTGTGCTACAAATCATAAGTTTAGCAAGTTTTGTATTTACAATAGAAAGTAATATGTTATGGAAAATGAAACCATTTCATTATGCAATTTTAACAGAAGTGGTTGTTTAAAAGAAAACTGTTAAAAAGCAGCAGCCAAGCTACAGAAATGCGCAGGGGAGTTTGCATGTCCTTTCATGCAGTAATCAGCGGATAACAAAAATTAGTTAAAATGGCATGCCAGTCACATTTGCATTCCTAAGAAATAGCAGGACTAAAGAAAAATCTGTAGACAGTGACCAACGTGAATACAATATGAGAACATCTATTTACACTAAAGATAGGGATACTTTAACAATCATCTTTTAACAAGATCTATGAGAAATGCATAGTGATAATACTTTGCAGCATTTATTCTTCAAAACTATCACCATATTAATTGTAATTAGAGTTCTCTTTAAACACATGTGCCAATTAAATCGACATACTTTTAATACTTGTGACAGAATGAAGAAATCTGACAAAAAGTAATGGCACTACATAAAAGAACCTCCTCCATATTTAGGGAAAATTTGTAAAGGCATTATTTCAGAAAGTGCAGTTGAAAATGGATGAATTCCATCATGCCAATCAATATGTTGTCAATTGCCAAGGTATATAATGATTGACAAATCAAGTTTTGTTCATTAAAACCAGCCTATTCCTCCCGTGCCAAATAACAAAACACCTCTGGTAATTCTTGCAGAAAAAAGAAGGCAGGAGGCAATTAATGATATTTATAAAGATTACAAAAATCAGCAACTGTGAGCAGAATAACAAACAACAGTTTCATGCTATTAAAGAAAGGCAGGAAAGACTGCATTTAAAATATGGGATATTTGAGTGTTTCCAAGTCCTAAGCTGGTGTATTCACCACAACTAATTCCCATCCATCTTTTAGGATGAGTCTAGATACATTCCCCTCCCCCTTCCCCTGTCCAAAACCCCTTAAGAAAGCAGGCAATGGTGGGAGCTTTAGCTTGCTTGCTCCAGAAGTCCCCATCCACCAAGATCAGCATTTAGACTGTGGAGCCTACCAAAAAGCATATGCTCTTTGTACTAAAGTCCCAGTTAAAGCAGCAAAGGATTGAATTTAATGTATTTCTTTTTATAGGGCAGATTTTTCAACTGAATTGCAGTCTTTTTACCCTAGAGAAAAAGTAGAACTACATCAATTTGGTCAAACTACAAATTAGTCAGTTGACATACTCAACTGTTTAGGACCTTGAAAAGATACTGTTAGAAGACTTCCTAGTCTATTTGAAGCATTTTGAATTTTATCCTAAAGAAGAATCTCTTTCAACCTTTCCCCAAATATTACAAACAAGAATTTAGTCACATTTTTCCCCCATTCCACAAATGCATAACTCTTGCTACTGTCCTTTTGGAAGCTTCACACTATGTAAACTAATTAATAATTAATTTCATATTAGGCAGTGTTAAAGATCTACAACCTTTTAAACAGTTTAACCATTCTAACAACCTAGGCCTGGGAGTATCTTTTCTCTTTAAAAATTCATTTTAAAAATGAATCCTATATTTTCTTCTTGAACAAAACCATATTATGTTAGACACAAACAAGAGGTACAAACAACAGAAATGATACAAATTAATGCCTTCATCACAAACTAGCAGCATGGAGGAGATGTGTCTCAGTCCACATGGATTTAATTAATGATTGTAGGGTTTTCAAATGCAAAAGAAAAACGAATTTTTTTTAATATACACAAGATATGAGGAATACAGGGCACATTTAAAGACTGAACTTTAATGCTTCTGTGTTACTAGCTAATAAAGAAAAGGAGTTCTTGAAAGGAAACAGTAAGAAGCAAATAAAGAGGCATTGTCACTTGACAGGTTACTTACATGCACAGAGGCCATTGGGAGTAAGACAGCATGAAAAATGTACAGGGGTCATTGAGATATGGCTTGTAATATATTAGTAAAATAAAAAGTATATGCACAAAATAAACTTTACCATGCAGTAGTCTAAACACAAGGCAAATAAATCACATTAAGAAATGATAAACATATTTTATCAAAGCTTGGCAACTTTCTATGTTATGTATAATATAAAGTATACTTCTAATATGTTCTAAAGAGTGTTCTTTTATGAAGTCCTGCAATAACATTTCAGTAAAGTAGAAGATATGATTAGATAACACTGCAGTATATCTCTAGAACAGTTATAAAAACATCAGTGAACCTAAGAATGAAAAAGATTTAATTTTTTTTCTGTGGGTTTTGGTTTAAAACTGACTTTATAATGATAGGATGTATGATCATGAAATTGTCTCTTGAAGGACACAGTAATATCAAGTATGGAGGAAAGGAAAGGGGGATGATATTTTTCTTGTAAAGGAGAATTTATTTGCTTTATATTATAAAAACTAAGTGAAATATTCTCCTCTTTACTTCATAACAATGTCTGATTGGCAGAATAATTTCATTTCTAGTTCCATTAATATCCCAATACATTGCACCAAAATATTAGCTCTCAAATCATTAGCTAGCTACACAAACCATAGCTGACTATGAAGTATTTTAGTAGATCATTTCTCAGCACTCCAGTTCATTCTCATCCCTAAGACGATAATAACAGGAAGTCCAAATAGCTTACATACTGCTAAACAATTTATGGAATTTTCTACTAAGATATAAGAGAAATAACTTCCACTTTCTTCTAAGAGCAACATTTTGACATCTGGATTAGACTTTGCAGTTCCAAGTTAATTATACTTATTTTAGAGCCAACAGAAGAAAATTTTATTTTTTATTTTTTTTAATCCTGGGACAGGATATCCTGAAAACTTACACGAGCCAGGGTTGCCGTATTTCTGACTAACAATACCAGATGTGATGGAGAAGCTCAGACAAGGTAAATTCAGTACCACCCGGGCTAAACTTCAAACTCATGTGAGCACCATAGCATTTCTGTGAATCTCTTTCTATCCTACATTTGGCATCATTCCCTGGAATTTTACTGGCATCACTTTTAGTATCTCAAGGACACTAAGATCAATAAACATTTCTAAGTGAGATCTTGATTTCAATCTGTGCTTTCATTAACTTTTTGACTTCTTCAGGGAAAATTTCAGATGGTGTTACGAAAAGAACAGTTTCTTTTATGGCCATTATAATAATTTTTAATATTCATGCTTCTATTTTTTGGCAAACACTGTGCTCTGATGTAAAGTGGCTAACAGCAGTGATGGTGGCAAGCACTAAGGCAGGCAAACTGTGCAACTCAAATTGCTGTCAATCTTTTCCAGAATGTTCCTTCTATGTCAAGATAGGAAAGTCTAGATTACCTTCCTTTCAGGGGTTTAACTGATACGAAGTCTTTGAGCTACTTTTGCTTCTAAAGTGTTGCCTGCTCCTTCTCCTTCCTTGGCCATGCCTCTTTCCTTTGATTATTCCTTTGAGGAGCACTGTGCTCAGTCACACAGAAATTAACTATGTAGTTACAGTGTGAATTGTATCACCAAAATGTATCTGCTTTAAACAAAAAAGAATCAATGTTTTCTGTTGGGTTGCTCTTCAGTTAATCCATTTGACAGCACTGGCCATGCAATGTTCCCTGCCACGACTAAAGGGAGTAACAGTGCTGTGGGAGCTATTGATAATACCTTAAAACCAGTATTGTCAAAGACTTTAGGTCAGAAAGTCGGGTTTATTCCCAACAGTTTTTGTTAAGGCCATAATTAGAAAAACATGGTTTAGTGCTACTGCAGTGAAGTAGAAACATTAAAACAACCAGAACATTAAACCAGGAAAAGGAAGGAAACAAGTTAAAGCTTGCAATCTCTACTTGTAAGAGTTTTCAGGGTAATGAGTGCTTTTCCATTTAACTGCGAACACCTTGAATGTGATGATTACTGAGTGTAAATGACAATTACTGTTCTTTGACTTCCTTAGATTTTCTTTTCAAATGACTTCTAAGTAAACACAAATTTTGTAGTACTGATATATTATGAGCTCTGATAATGCACACGGATTGCATGGGTAAGGAGAAATGTGAAAATGAAGATTGATATTGTTTAATTGGTGCGTTCAAGAAAGCAACTGAAAAAAGCCCCAGAAATTAATGCAATAGAGAAGAAACTTTCATTACAGTGTTTGGACAGGTGTGTCTTCTAATTCTAATAAAAAGCTTTGTAAGTTTCCCAAGGGACTACAACAACATATTTAACATCACAGTATGTGACATCAATGCAAAAGCAATAGAAACAGTTTCAACACATTAAGTATTTTATATTAGAAGAAGAAAAGAACTAAATTCCTCTCATAAAGAGGTCTTCTTTCTTTACCACTAAACCCAATGAATTTTGCTCAGCAAGGATCTCTTACTCTACACGTCTACATCCAAAATTAAAAAAAAAATTAGATCAATTTACCAGCTGTCTAAATAGAAAACTAAAACTTAGGATTCAGGCAGAGATCACTGCAAGGAGGATAAACTCCCCCAAGTTTGTTCGGTTTGGTGATTGTAAACACCACACTGACTGTGCAATGGCTCTCATTGCAATTCCAGCTGTTATGCTTCAAGAAAAATGCCCTTTCATGATGTTGTCACATATATAATCTATAACTATAAGCACATATTAACAAGGATGCTACTGAGCAGTCTTCTGTAGAGCACAGTACAGTTATATAGATTGCAAAATTCATACCCTGTTGGTTTCTAGTGCTCCTTTAAATGCAAACCCCCAAACAAAGTAAGCCTATATTAAGAGATATTATAATACATTCATTTTGTTACAGCTTGCCTCTCACTGATTAAGCTATATGTTTAAACAGCAAAGAACAAGCAGAGTTGGCATAATTACAGTTTTACTTATATTTTCCTAAGTATCTCATTAGGTTTACATAGCACTGCCAGCTGAACAATTAATGCTAAGGTCTAGATTGTAAAAAACTCAACCTGAATTCAACCTGATAAAGATACCTTTTTTTTCGTTTGTTTGTTTCCATACCTGCATTGTGCTTTGCCAAATACTTGTCTTTGTACTGCTTTTTTTTCTTTCCAAACCAAGTACAGCTAGCCTGTTGCTCCTGTTTGGTCTTCTCCATGGCAATACAAGCAACTCGCCTGGCATGTGGAGGAGAAAAAATTTTCTGCTGTTGTTATAAATGTATTTTTAAAAAGCCACACAATGAATCAGAAGAATAAGACTTTTTAATATAACAAGAGTACAGCAAAACTTTTCAAAACTTTTTTTTTTTTTTAACAACTTGAAAGCACTTAAATACATATAAAGAGATATAAAGAGAATCTTCTTTGTGGTAGATCATTAAGGCTCACAAGTCAATTGACTATGGGAGGAAGGGCAGCTACTAAAATAGCTGTAGACAACTTTGCAGCAAATAAGACCAGAAGAGCACAGAGTCTGAAAAGACCACTGTGATGTAAATTACTTCAGAGCAAGTTGTACTATGGGGCTGTTTTGAGGTTGATCTTTAGGATGAAGTATTGCAAGTGTTCCCGTTGCCTACCAGTGTTGTCTACCAGTGTCTCCCTTACATCAGAGCTTGCATGGGAGCTCTGCAGATGGAATGAAATGTCGTGTTTACCTGTTTTTCTTCTAGCAAAATCTCCCTTACCCAGTTCAGGTAGCACAGGTGCTGTTAAACCCTTTACAGCACTTTAATTCTTTTACGTGGCAAATGTTGTATGAAATATTTTGGGCTAGATTATCCATATTGCTAAACTTTCTTCATGGCCGAGGACTTGCTTGACGGAGTTTGTGTCAATGCATTTAAAATACTTACTAAACAGCTTCTGCAAGAGGTTTTTTATAGGCTCTGCATTGCTTCTGTAGGACTCAGAACCATTGCTGTTCATCAAATCTGTCATTCAGGAATCTTTTGTGCTGTGATTTCTTTCTACTTTTTGGCTTTCACATGAAAAATTAAAGGAGAGAAACCACCAAAACTCTCTCAACGACCTTTGTTCTTGACAACTTGCTAACACATTATTCCTGCACCACTTGCCAATGAAAACACTGTTTAGGACCTAAAAGAGAGATTAATTTGACCCTCTGACATAAGCAAATTGTATGTAGCTTTCAGGCCTAGTTTCCTACAGCATATCAGAAAGCACAAACAATGCTTGCTAACACAATGTTTTTCTAGAGTAACCACACATGTGGGGGTTGTGTGCAACCCTTAATGCTATGCATATACAAGAAAAATCAAGGCCACAGAAATTGTGGCAATAGATGAACTTTTTTTTTTTTTTAAAAAAGAAAAAATATACAAAACCTAACCATACAACAGCAAGTATGAAAGACAGAAATAAAAGCAAAGCTAAATTTTTATAGAAAACTTAAGTCATACCATTCTTGAAGTTCAGGAGAAGGAATAAGACCTGCAGTACCATTTTTGGAGTTCTCAAGTTTACCCTGCCACCAGTTGTGATCATCTTTGCTTATGATTTGAATAATATCACCAACTCGGAATCTGATGCCAGCTTCTTTGCAAGGAATGAGGTCATCTTTTGCTGGATCATATTCAAATTGTGCTCTTACGTATATCTATAAGAAAGAGTTTATAAAAGACACCACAATATTATTACCGGTACAGTGTTAAGAGTAACGGGTGAAAATTTGATATGTGCATGTAGTTACACGTACTGTTTGCAACAAGCAAAGGAGGAAACAGAATGGCAAAAGCATAAGTGATAGTTGGAAATGAAATAGAACCCCCCACCCCTGCAAAAAATGCAGACTTAAAATGTTATTTTGAAAGCTCGTCTTCTACATACTGTAAAAAACCTGAACAGAAAAAATGAACACACGTAATAAATGGAGAGACTCTCTCAAATCCATATTAACTATCATGAATCACTCCAGGCTGTATGCCAGCAGGTTAGAACTTGAACTGTACTGTACTGTACTTTCCAACTGAAGTCCCATGATGTGTTTTAAAAATCTGTATGACAGAAAATTTCATTGGATGGTACCAAGGACTTAGGCTACATTACTGAACTTTACAAATTAGATATAAAATTTAGTGCCTTTTATTAAGTACTGTGTTGCACCTATCACATATAGTAACTAGGGAGGAATGTGGGTTTTTCAGTAAAAGTCTACCCCTATATATACCCCTATAAATGAAAACTAATGATTTGCCTAAGTTATTCTCTAAGGAACATTATCAGATCCTGACTTCACAATTTAAAATAATATACCAATCCTTGCTTTGTGTGTCAGTGACCTCTCGAAAACAAAAAAACAAACCCAAAAGTAATCTCCAGTTTTGGTTGCTAATTACAGCCCTGAAGCATCCAAGGATCTTAAAACTGGAATTAAATGTCCTGTCCAAGATGGGCAATTTCTACAGTTTATGAACTTCAGACATCACCCCACAGTATTTCAGACAGTCTTATATATCCTACTGCTGGTTTTCTTGTGCACTGCAAAGTGATATACTTAAACTGTTACAAACACTTTTCAACTTTGCTCAAATTCTGCTCTAAAACAGCTGTAACTATGAGGTGGTGGCACTATTCATGGCACTTAAAAAAGTTTATTTCTACAGTAATACAATCTGCAACCCCATATATGAACATATTAACTTAAAGTGACTTCTCACTACCATCTTGTAACTGATGCATTTTTATCTGTTTACAGTGAAAGCATCAGATGATAATGCCAACAGAGAACTCAACTTTTAATATGCTAAATCTGACCCTTGTTCTGCTGTGCAGAGTATTTGAGTTTAGACAAGCAGTCTAACTTCTTTTAATCACCTGAAAAATAGGATATTTTGAAATCAACTATGTTTATTTACTATGTTTATTTTAATTGTCTTTCTTTGAAGTAATCTGTATTGAACCAATCCCTTATTCCCCCCCAGTGCCATCTAATACAGGTCTAGAAACATAAGCAGTATTTTTACCATCTAGAAACTTCCTAATTTTTCAACTCCCTCCTCCAGTTTGAGCATTTTCCCCAGTATATTGACAGTTAATGGAACACAGCAATGTTATCTGTTATCCTGGCCCTTACTGTCTCCAAGCTACCAGAAGAATACATTAGTTCAATAGGAAAAGATTCTTGAAAAAAAGCAAGCAATCATAAATGGTCTACGTATAAAGAACACCATTGTTCTGTTATTGCCTTGAACACAGTCTCTTCTCCTGGGAAAAATACTTTGTGTGAGGCAAGTGAAAAACTAACACAACAGCTTGGAAGGTCTTTCATGGAGCCTTTCCAGGACTACACTCAGGCAGCTGGAAACTTCAGAAGACAACAGAAACTTGAAAGAACTATATAGATGTAAGCTTTAAAAACAGGAAGCAAAGTGAGAGCAATCCAGTGTTGTAATAGATATTTCAGCCAACTTAACATGACTGTAGTATAAAAAGATTTTCAAAGTCAACAGATCATGGAGTCAATTGACTCTTTTGAATGGAACTGCAAGAGTTATTATTAAAACCCTTGGCAGAGAATGAGGTTGGTTAAATATGCAGAGGCAGATTCTGGGAGGGCTATATAGAAATGGAGCAGTTACTGAAGATGAGTCACAAATCATTTGATGGTGTGTGTTAATTTGGAGGCAGCAGAAAATAAAACAATCTTAAAATTGTGAAGGGAATCTTCTGCAGATCCCTCAAGGGATTTCTTAGGATTCCCTGGAGAGGGAATATCTTTCTTTGGTCCATGACAGTTACTACCATCGGGTCACAGTAATCAAGTTAAGGGAGTTTACTGAATCTGGGCATTAGGATTGCAAATTTAAGAACTTATCTTCAGACTTACCAACCCTTAACAGAAACTGTCCTTAATGTTTTATTGAAAAACTTTGTTAATGTTAATAATTAGCTATTGACCAGCTCAAGCTTTAGAATCTTTGTCAGTACAATGTTTTAGAGAAGAGTATTAGACACTTGCCCTGCTAGTTTCCATGTCAACTAAAATATAAATTTGAGCTTTTGTCTAAGACAAAAATCTGCACGCGTCACTGCACAGCAGTAAGTTTACTAATGCCTTCTGAACTAAACCAACATCTCTGGTTAAATTTACAATGACTCTGTAACTCTCACACATATAGACAGGAAAAAGAAATGCTATTTTGAATTAGCAACAAACAAATGAGTTAAAAAGAAAAATGAAAAAAATGGAACATTTTTTTCAAGCTTAAATGTTTTAGTCCAGCACATACAGAATATGAATATGAGAGGGAAAAAGATAAGCAGGGATGTTCACTAGCAGCTAAGATAACAAAAACTCCCATGAAGGATATCTATTCACCTGTCGTCCTTTTGGTTGTGTTGTCGATGGCAAGTCCTGCAGAATAAAGTCAACCCAGGAGAAGAAATTTTCATTTTACTTTTTAAGGGTACACAACACCATTTGTTAGTGATTCATACAACATTACAGTAAAATGGTAAGTCAGATAAAAGTGTAAAGCATTGACTGATGTTTAGAAATACTTTTTTTTCTTAAAGAAAAATCAAACCCAGGCTGTTTAGCAGCAAGCTGAAGAAAGCAGGTAAAAAGATTAAGCAGATAAAGAATGTGCTTTTTAATCAATAATTCAGCATCTTCAACACAAAAGCACCCTCAAGTGAAAGAGGCTCTTTCTGTGGATGCCTTTTCCACTTAATACTTAGTCTTGTTTTTAAAAAAGAAGGATGTCTATTATAAATATAAAAAAATATTATAAGAAATGTATAATGCAATTAATTGTGCTGCAGAGTAATACCTACTAATCATGTTACAAATTCAATTTAATTCACAAAAAAATTTCATCCACACAATTATTTATCTGATTTATTATTTTTTTTATTTTTTAAAATTAAGAAGCACTTTACCTTGTGGCAAATAATTTCTAACTTGCAATTTTGTAGTAGTTAAAGGAGAAGTTACTTGTGGATTTTTGTTTGTTTGTTTGTTTTATGTTATTACTAGTCCCATGATTTCGTGATATTGACAGCACTCTTACTGAAGTAGCTTACATGTATAGTTACTGCATTGGTCCAAACAATAACAAATGATGAACAACACAGATTTTAACATTTAGTATCACTTCAGAAAAAACAGGAGAACAACAGCACCTTTCTACCTGAATACACAGGAGACAGAAGTACTTTGTGTTAAAGATGTGATGATAATAGCTTGGTTTGTAGTGCAGCTTAAAGCCACTTCCTTTTGCTTTTCATATCCAGGCAAGGCTCATATTTCACACAGTATGTGCACGTACCACAACAGCAGAGGGCACACCAATTCCTTAACTCAGATAGCGGAAACCAGTACACGTGCCAGAGGGGGCTCAAAACACAAAACTTAAGAGTCTAAAATGTCCTGAAATACCAACTGCACAGTTATTCTTTCTTGAAACACCACTTCCAAAGTTCAGGGTGGAAATAAAACTTCCACTTTAAACCTTTGCTTAGTTTTGAGGAAACTGCTAAAAGTGATTTAAGAATGACTAAAGTGTCACATTACAATTATTAACATTTAAATCACTATATGGCTTTTAATGAGAAGAATATGTTGGGAAAACCCTTAAAAAAAAAAAATAATGGGGAGTTACATATGTAATAGCCNTGCAATTAATTGTGCTGCAGAGTAATACCTACTAATCATGTTACAAATTCAATTTAATTCACAAAAAAATTTCATCCACACAATTATTTATCTGATTTATTATTTTTTTTATTTTTTAAAATTAAGAAGCACTTTACCTTGTGGCAAATAATTTCTAACTTGCAATTTTGTAGTAGTTAAAGGAGAAGTTACTTGTGGATTTTTGTTTGTTTGTTTGTTTTATGTTATTACTAGTCCCATGATTTCGTGATATTGACAGCACTCTTACTGAAGTAGCTTACATATATAGTTACTGCATTGGTCCAAACAATAACAAATGATGAACAACACAGATTTTAACATTTAGTATCACTTCAGAAAAAACAGGAGAACAACAGCACCTTTCTACCTGAATACACAGGAGACAGAAGTACTTTGTGTTAAAGATGTGATGATAATAGCTTGGTTTGTAGTGCAGCTTAAAGCCACTTCCTTTTGCTTTTCATATCCAGGCAAGGCTCATATTTCACACAGTATGTGCACGTACCACAACAGCAGAGGGCACACCAATTCCTTAACTCAGATAGCGGAAACCAGTACACGTGCCAGAGGGGGCTCAAAACACAAAACTTAAAAGAGTCTAAAATGTCCTGAAATACCAACTGCACAGTTATTCTTTCTTGAAACACCACTTCCAAAGTTCAGGGTGGAAATAAAACTTCCACTTTAAACCTTTGCTTAGTTTTGAGGAAACTGCTAAAAGTGATTTAAGAATGACTAAAGTGTCACATTACAATTATTAACATTTAAATCACTATATGGCTTTTAATGAGAAGAATATGTTGGGAAAACCCTTAAAAAAAAAAAATAATGGGGAGTTACATATGTAATAGCCTTGGTTCTATCAGCAGGACAAAATTTTCCACTGACCACACGATAAATATAACAGTAATGGCAGATGAGCACCAACAAAACTTTCACACTTTCTCTGTGTGGAACTGGAAATCTTACCGAAACAGAATTGTTAGTGCTGCTATGACCATTAGCTGGGGACTGTCTGGATGTAGAGGGGGAATCTCTCTGAAATAAGACACAAGGTTCATTAACAACACAACACTCTCACAGGAACACAGATATATTTAAAAGAACAGTTACATCCACAGCCTTAGAATTGTTTGCTTAGGTGCTTCATCTGTGAAAGTTTCCACGCTACAAACTCCACAAATCTGAAAATTTTTTCCATAGTTTTAAGATTCAGGTTTGACGTCTTGATGTATCCTAGGTAATAACTAGTTTTTTGTTGCCCTAGAAATTGAGTAGCTTTATTTCTGAGTATCTGGGATCTCTAAGATCTCATGGGCTGACAATGCTAAAGGCCATACTGGTGTCTTTGTTAAAGGTTTAACCAAAAGGTTATGTGCTGAACAATACTTTGAATAGAATGAGGCACATATTTCAATTTAAAGATGCTTCTAAACCTGTTTTTAGCTATGTGGTGAAGGTCAGTGTTGACCAGTTTGTACTCTGAAAGACACATCTCCACAGTGCCTCAAAGACACAAAAGCTAATGCTTGAGAAGAAAGTTGAATCTCTCTTCTCCCTCCTCAGCCATTTTACAGCACACTGAGGTTTTTGGCATCCAACATTCTTATGGGCTGAGAATTATTAAAACTTGCCAAAATATATCACTTCAAAAAAGCCACCTCTCTTGACTCCAGTTACCAGTGTGGTCCTACAGTTCAGTGAGGAGACAGCAGACACAGGGTGCATGCTGGGAAATTCTACAGAAAGGTTAATAGGAATTTCTGACTGGGTTTTGCAAAGGTAAGGAAGTCACTTGTAGAGCAACCTTCTTAACATGCCATTTTGATTGTATAGTACTTAATTCCGTAAGACAATTGAGTCATCTCTTCAGGAAATAGAGTAATTCATTTACATGCTGTGGAAAAGAAAAAATCTCTTTTACCCCTAAAGGAATTTTGGAATATGCTATTCCATGTCAAAAGTCAGTTTAGGAATGGCTGGTAATTCTGCATAACATCAAGGATAGCAGAAAAAAAAAAAAGGGCCAAAACAGTTGTAAAGAAAACAGTTACATTATCAACACAAGTGCCCTTTGTGAGCAAATTCAAAAGCAGAATTTGAGCTAGACTGTTCAAGCAACGTTAATCAGGTGAAGGTCCTCTGCTAATCTTCTCAAACTTGTACTAATTATGTGATAGCATTCATAGCTATTTTAAAGCATCAAGAAAAAAAATGACAGGCATAGTTTATTCTCTTGCTGCCTTTATACTTCATGTACAATGAACTCATATAGAACTGCACTTTTTTGTGGATATGTTTTCACAAAAAGTTCCATATGTAGCTATCTACAAGGTTGCTTTAATTTTAACACAGTTGAGGACAGCTCTCACAATATTATGGCTGTAAAATCATTGCAGTTCAGAGTATGTAGGTCTTTATACTTCTGCTACATATGGAAGAACAAAATGCTTATTTGGCTCCCACAAATATTTGCAACATATAACTGACCGGGGAAATCAGTTCTAATTCTGTTTACAAAATCACTCCAGCATAACAAGTTTAAAATACTCAGAACAGGAGCAAATAAACTAATAATTACAGAAAAAAAAAGATCAGAATAAACAAAAGCCCAAAGGAATTGCTATTCCTTTTTTTTTTGTTGTTGTGTGTTTATGGGACTGTCAGCAGCATCCTTTATCAAATAGCAACTAGGAAATACTTTTTTTTTTTCAAAAAAAGCAGTGTATCCTTTCTTTTATTAAGAAATTTTCTGCTTGCTTTGCAATTCTATCTCTGCCATTTTCTCACTTTCAAGAAAAGGTGAAAAATTTCTGCTAGTCAGTGATGGTTTATCAAGGGAAAGCTTTGGAAAGTGATGCAAGCATCCAAGTAATTTGGAGAAAAACAAGTTTAGAGTAACTTGGAAACTGCCACTATATCTGGACTCTCTTGAAAGCTTCTCCCTTTGAAAGAAATTTTCTTTGTTTGGAATGTTTTGATTTGTATTCCTCCAACAAATCTCAACAGGAGACATCCCATTACTCAAAGCAAATGTTCATAGTAAGGACAACACATTTTCAGTTCTATTAGTGATTTCAGTAGTAATTGTATGAAATTAATCTATCAAACTTATCAATAGGTACAATCTTTAAATAATTAGGTAGTTTGGTCAAAATTTCAAAGGTATCTTAATTTCCTAGGGACCTGGTCTTTCTTTCCAAAAATATCAGACTCAAAAGTTAAAAACTGTATTATGCACAGTCTAATGAGACAAACCAATGAGTAGAGAGATCCTTGTAGAATGCTAGGACTGCTAAGAGCTGGAATGAAAAACTTAGCTTTGATTGTGAGTTTGTTTCTCCAGTAGATCAGAAAAAGCCCTAGTTCTCCAAAGGTTAAAAGCAGAAAAACACTTGGAGGATCCAATAATTGAGTACTGTAGAAGTGTTATTATCATATTTCAATATAACTTGATGATTGAGACTTCGCAACTTTGCCTAGTTCCAAGCCAAATAACAAGATGGCAGTCTTTTGGATTCTAGCTCTTCAGTTAAAGCACCACAGATGAAGCCTTAGCAGAAACAATCATGATTATTTCCAGATGATGGCAAAACTAGTTTCCTGTTGACTCCTTGTTCTTAAGTTTGCATTATGAATGATAAATCAATGTATCTGAGATGTGATTGCATCTATAGAAGTCAATTATGTCTACTGGATGTTGACTGCTCAAATTAGATGCAGACAAGAATAGCTGGATTAATTATGCTATTGCCAAATCCACAAGAAAGAAAAAAAAAAAGTTTGAATTTTCAATCTTGCTCAAAGAAGGAGTCTTTCTAATACAAATGTAAAAAAGACAGTTTAAGACTATAAAAAGTCTTATAGTCTGAGCACTAATGGAGACATTGCAAGACTAAAGGAAAAAATCCATAGTGATTACCATCACATTTTAAACACCTCATGTATCTCATATATATAAAGTCTTTTCTTAATGAAAGAACCAAAGTGTTTCACAAAGACAATCTGAAATGTAAAGAGTGTTTATAAGGAGGTTTTTTTTGTTAAAACAAAACAAAAAATCCCAAACAAAATGAAGTGCTTCCCTTACCATTCTCTCATATCTGACACTGTAAGCAGCTATTTGGGGTGTTTTGTCAGGACAAAATAAGAACAAAAAAGCAGCTAGAGCAAAAGGCTGAAGCATATAAACAGCATATGAAGTCAGCAGCCATAAGAAGAATGTGTTGTGATAATTACTTAAGTTCGTATTTATTTAAGTCTGTAACTTCCTGGGCATCTGAGCTGTAAACACAACATCCTGGTCACGTGTTATATTGGTATCTGAGTAACTCAGATCATTTGCCACACCAGTGACTAAACAGGTCATCCACAATAGATCAGCTGATCAAATTTTTATATAAGTTAATTTGCAAGTATTGCATTTTCAAGCAAAGTCTCCTCCATGAAAGGGAAGGCATGGGTGCAAGAAAAGCCACAAATCCCTGTGAAACTTGAAAGTTACAGATTTGACATTTTTGAAACTTTCTAATGACACATTACATACTACAGGGACAAGACTTCCCTAAATATGCAAAAGTTGCTTAATATTTAGAAAACACCACTACAATACTTCTCCGAAAGGCCTACAAAAGAAGAAGAATACTTCAAATGAAGAGCAAATCTGTTACTTGAAAAATAACATCCCATGTGTCCCCTCACCATTGTATATAAAAGCATATATATGTTGTATATACAAGACAGATCACCTCTGATTCTAGTAATATTTAGATTTTCTTATTCAAGATTAACATTATGTTTTACATTCCAACGATGTGATCATGGTAGAAGCCTCAAAAAAATCCCAGTTATTGGTTCTTTTTTATATCCCTCTTCTGGTAAAAGTATATACTATGCAAGCACCAGTCCATGACTGAAGGCAGGAGGGGAACCAAATATAAATTTAAATTGAAATATTGCCAGAAATTACCTTAGCTAATGAAGACCCAATATCTCTGAATTTATCCTGCTAGCAAGCATGAGAAGAAAGTTTTCTGTGTCTTAGCAATGTCATTCAACATTTATTTTTAGTCTTTATCAATGGTTAAGAATCTGATTCATCATCTGAATCACAATCCTGAAAAATTATGTGAAAAAAATTCTCTCTGTACCAAACAACTAGTGATGCTTTAATAGAATGATATAAAACTGTTAGCTTTTTGTTTACACTTCTAACAGCTGAAAATCTAGCCAAAGTCACAGTGTGGGCAAGCAGGTGCAACAGACTCAACCATCTCTGATTAAATGAATGCTAAACGTATGATAATTAGACAAGTTTTTTGTTCCTCTGTCTTTCATTACACATTTCTAATTATACTGTTTTTTCCACAAGAAGCTAAGAGTCCATTTTCCTCTATTCTGTGAAATAGACATGAAGAACCTGAAGACACAAAGCTAAGGAAAAAAAATTGACCTGTTACTACTAAAATGACACCTGATGGTATCATTTCCAAATTATCATCTCTCCAGCAGGTCTATAGTTTCACAGGTTTCAGTATTTTAATACTGGGAAGTGAGATATACTTCTATTGTTATGGCTATTAACAGTACAGAAGTCAATATATAAATTTGTTAGCACAATCTGGACTTTCTACTTGATTTTATTTTTTTTTTTGAAGCCGTTGCATTTCATGAAAAATTTTTGCTTTCATATTTGTACCTTTTAAGAAAATTGGCCTTATAGGCGAAAATTTGTCAAACATTAAACATTCTACCTCTAAAAATCCTTTTAGTTCTTGTTGACGACTTTTATAACCACGGAAGGCAAACAAAAAGCAGTGATTTTTTTTCTTGCAAACAGACTGTTCTGACAATCACAACACTAGTTTCTGCGTGTTCTAGCATCTGCTGAGGCACTAAACCAATTAGAGTGAAGTCACAGCTCTAATTAAGATAAGGTGCTTGACTTCAACAGGGATTGTGATTTCACTCTTGGAATTCTAATTTGGGAAGTGTTTGCACAGTTAAGTATGTGGCACAGAAAGACTGGCATCATCTGCATAGTGCATATGCCATCTGTATGCTTAAATTGGAACAGTATCTCTCAAGTAGCCATTTTCTAGAACTTAATTCCCTCCAGTTGCAATCTGGAATATAACTTTGTGAGCAGAAGGGAATTAAATCTTACTGTGCAAAAACCACACTGCCAAGTTTCTAGTTCAACAAGAACTACAAATTTGTTCTTCTTCTGTAATGATAAATACTGTTTTTTTCATGGAAACATAATATTAAGCCACATGTAACTGTTACAGACAACCACCACAAATTTACCTCAACAGGGTTAAACAGAAACAGATTATTCAATTAACCCTTAACAGCCCAAAGCAGTAAAATAATATTTAATGCCTAAGAAAAGGAGGATTGTTCCTCAGCTTAGGAGCTTTAATAGACTTCCTGGAGAATGAGTTTAATCTATAAACTTTTAAAGGGGCTTTCTAAATGCATGAGCTGAGGACCCCATTTCCTTTTTTATTTTCAAAATAGGCTGTAAAGAGTTAGTTAAGGTGCTGATGAGATGGATATGAAGGCAGGGCTGAGTAGGCAGGTGGGACCTACTCATGTTCCGTTATCTTTGTTGTAAAATTGGTGTGCGTGATCTAACAGGACAGGCAGAAACAATTTCCCAGAAAGCAGTAACATTCAGCCATCAGCAGGCAGTTAGTTACAGGGTTGAGGAAGAAATGAGATGGCTCATTAAATTCATTACCTCACAGGATGAAGATTGTGTGCGATAACTTGGTACAATCTTAAAGGTAATACTTCCACGCATTTCCCTCTGCAAAAAGAGAAGCACTTCCTTAAAGACTGTGACACTGAGTATCTCCAAAACCACCAAATCACTAATGCTCGAAAGGAAATCAACAGTTTGAGTTTGTTTTCCTAAAGTAAATATTCAGAAAATTTAAAATGCTATGGCTAAGTTACCATTTAACTTATAAGCAAACATTTAAATAATCTCTCATTAATCAAAAATATAATAATAATATATTATTAGAATGTTTGTTTGACCAGTTTTCAAATGCCTAGTATCTGCAGCTGTATTTTAAGGTGAGAGATTCAGAGATATGTAGGTTTCTTCCATTTCAAACTTTTCTTGTGATCCACACAGTCTTTGCTACTAAAGTGACATGTTGTTCTTCCCTTTCATCATACCTGCTAAATAGCAAAAGTGTATTCACAGACGCTGGAAAGCTTCATGTTATTGTACTAAAGGCAAAAATATAACAAAGTCTTTTATGAAAAAGGAACATGGGGTCTGCTAATTTGCACTTAGTACAGTATAAGAATATTCATAATAAGTAGTAACTGCAGAACAGATGCAGACTGTGGCAACATATTTCCTTGGCCATATTTTGTTCACTTATATAAGTTTGAATATAAATTTGAATGTAAGTTTGAATATAAGTGCCATCACATGGCTGACAACAGCAGGACTGAATCTGGGCAAAAAAAGTAAGCAGATTACTTCAAGTGATCTTGGAGTTTTCCCCCTTTCTCTCTTTGCTGGCTTATTTTGAGCCAAAAAAATGCTATTTGGCTGGACTCTCTTAAGCTTATCTGTATGGTTCTGGACACAATAAAAGGGTTAGTGATAGCATCAAAGATCCCAAGGTTAGGGCTGCATACAGAAAAATTTGCAACTGTTACAGAATATCAAACTGACTCTAATAAGAAGATCCAAGATGGACCTTTCCTGCCAAAAGCCAGGCTGTCTGAGCTCAAAATATATTTTTTTCTTTGCAACATCAACATCCATGAGCCACAATAGTTGTAAATTGAAGTGAGGGTTGTTCCAGATACATGTAAGTAACACAATTTTCTCAATGATGATAATTAAATATTGGAATAGGTTGCCCAAAAAGGCATCTGTCCTGTCAAATCTCTGTCCTGGGATATTTTCAAGGCTTAAATAGACAATGTCCTGAGCGACCTGGGCTGCATTCAGTGTTGACCCTACTTTATCCAGGTGACTGAAGTGGAGACCTCCTGAGGTTACTTCTAACCTGAATGGTTCTATGATTTACCATCTTTGTATTTGTGTAGCAATTATACCAATAGTCAAGAAAAATTTATTTTCTCTTATAACATACTTAAGTGACTACACTAGGTGTAGAGTGAAGATTTAAAATAGAAGCATGATCTTTATAGACCAACTTGGGATGAGAATAGGAGGTAAGCAGTAATTTTTCTGTTATGTCCAATAACAAGAGAAGAAACTTCTGCATTTCAACAAAGGAAATTTGGACATTAGAAAAATATTTCTAAAATGCAGAAGTTATAGACTGAAGCCAACTGCCTGGAGAGTTTGGGGAACCTCCATTACTCAATGGAGGTCAGAAGAACTAGGCAGAAATATATCTGTCACAAATTCTGACTGTCAATGGTCTTTTCTGCGGGACTAAATGAAAAAAATAAAATGACACCCGGAGGTGCCTTCTATCAGTCTACGTGCGAAAAAGCCACTGCTAAAAAACAGAGGAAAGCCTGTATAGGGCTTTAACAGCCGAACACAGGATGACTTTGTGTGTTACATGCACATGTAGGCTATCAAGAACTGAAGAAAAAGAAGTCACGTGATGCAATTACACAAAAGTTTTGTGAAAATAAGACAGGCACTGTTAGAAAGAATATGAGAAAAGTTTCTGGCACTTACAAGCATTTTTTGTAGTTGTTCTACAGTTTGATTTGCCACACTGATGCCGTTTATTTCTCGGATTTCATCCCCTACATGTAGTGTACCTGTGGAGTTAACAAAACACAGTCACCTCAAACATGCTTTTACAAATTGAGATAATTATATAACAGTACTAATATTCATACAAAGGCATAAATATGAAACAACATTAAACGAGTTTTTTTGGCTAGATACAGAAAAAGGCTTTTGTAGCTACGTATTAGCTACCAAAGATCAGGAATCTGTCCTTCAGAGTGCAGTTGACAGACCAGCATGAGATGCACAGGCACCCTGTAAAGTACATGGGGAAACATCAGTCTCTACAAGGATGCTGCAAAAACCTGTATGTTGAAAAGAAATTCACCTGCAACTGGTCAGCTGAAAACATTCAACAGAAATATTCAAGTAGCATTTTATCAGATGACTACTTAACCCAGTTTGGCTTCTGGACGCAGCCTTAATTTGTTCTATCGGACTGCTGTTATTTTTTCATTTCTCTGATTTTGATTTGCTATAGCTACAGTATGCATTTTCTGTATGCACACTTTACTTCAGCCTGAATGTATATATGATTGGAATCACTATCTACAATGTCATACAATGAAAAAAAAAATATATGTAGCTTAGCCAAATAACAAACTGTCCTGCTGAAGCTGGGGTGTGAACGGCGTTGTACAACAATGCCCTAAGCCATTACAAAAGCTCAAACAGCAACTCTCCAGAATTAGAACCAAACTAGAAGGCTCTTTTTGGATGATAATTTCTCACTTGTATAGCTCAAGCCCACCTAATTCTTCAGCAGTTTCCAAAAATACTTCCATGTTTTTTATTATTAGCTAGAAGATGGCTTACATATATAATGAAATATGACAAGACCATTTAGTTCAAATATATTTCTTTCTGCTATATGATTTAAATAATTTGTTCAAGTATCATTTTCTAAAACCAGTATCTAATGTAACCACTGTATCTAATTCAATTACTCTTACTTGGAAAAAGAGAAACTGGCAAACATTTCCGAAATGGAAACATATCTATGGAAAAGTACCTGAAAAAAAGTAAAAAAAAATAGAATGCTTCAAATTCTTTTCCTCAACCGAAACAGTCAGCCTTTTTTCCAAGGAATACCATGCAAGCAAAACTTTCGGTTGAACAAACATATGAAAAATCAAACTGTTTGGCTGCTAAACAGAAGCAGAGCCTGAACCAAGGAGAAGAACCCTGAAAAGCTCTGTTGCTATGATTCCCTTTGGCCTCTCTTCAGTGAAACAGAAGCTCACTTGGCAGTGATAGAGGAGAGAGAGTTTACAAAAACTTTTAGTATTCTCAAGAATAAGTCTTTCAGCCACATTAAATGCTCCAACAATTCTACAGGAGCTGATCAGCTGATAGTGAAATTACAGAAAAGGAGTCATCACATTTCTTCCACTCTTCAGTGGAAAAATTACCACAATTAATAGTTTTTGAATGTGAATGCACTGAATTTCCAATTAATCTACTCCACATCTAGCATATTAATGGCCAAGCCTCTAGTGAAACACTTTGAATGTTCACTTCTGGCAGACTTTCTCAGAAAGGCATTCAATATCCAATTCTTTAAAAAATAGTCTTAAAAAAAAAAAAAAAAGGCCCATCCTGTATCTTGCTAACATTAAACTGTGTTTGGTGTGTAATTATTATTAAACAGTAATATTGAATCAGAAAGAGAATATGCCTTGGAATAGTATATTTTGAATAATGCCAAAGATTCTTTATAAAACAGATGGAATTAAATATTAGAATGAGAATCAAACTGTAATACCCCTGTAGCAAAAAATTTCAATAGCACACTTAAATAGAATCCCCTCTTCTGGTATATTTCCCATTTTTGTTACTCTGACAGAAGTGACTATTGCTCTGTTCATGCCTGGAATGGAGCAGTATACATAAAAGTTGGGAATAAAGCATGGACATTCAGGAGTAGATGGTCATTCTGTTCTGGGGAGAGGATGTACTGATAAGCCATGGGAAGACATCTTCAGTCTGAAGGAAAAGACTTATTATTTGCAGAAACCTTCTACTCTATATAAACATTCTTGTTAGAAAAGAGTATTCTTGACATCTTTGAATAAAGACTCTTCTGTATCATTTGTAGCTCCCAAGACACTTAAGCTTAATCATCTAATTTTGGTTGCTTTTTGTTCCTTTTCTATTGACACTGCAGTGTTTACTTGGAGCTGAAGCTATTCATGACTTACAGATGTATAACATGTCTGTAATAAAGAATGGATGTATTTCTGGAGTGAATTATTTCCTTCTTTGACTTTGCAAGTCAGAGTGAAGACAGTTTTAGGAAGTGTGTGCTCTTGCTTTACACAGAACTATGAGAAATTCTACCCTATTAGGAAGAAGACAGAACAAATGTCTGTTCAGAAATGTGATTTGCAGAAAAA
>VWZY01011881.1:312230-372705 GCA_013399075.1 Chloroceryle aenea | reverse complement strand
AAAAAAAAAAAAAAAATTCTGTAGCTTGGGAAGTGAAAGGCTATGAATGTATCATCATATTTTCACCAATTTATTACATTTATTTTGTTACAAATAAATAAAGGAGTATCAGTGGTTCAAATATTTGTGTGATTTTACATCCAGTCATTTCAAGAATGTAGCATAGACAATGTACAAGTGCAATTTTTCTGGTGTGGTTAAACAGGCAGCCAGTAAATCCTCCCTCTTCTTTGGAAACCTTTTTGAATGTCATATCGGGACCTCTTCTTAAACGCATGGGTCAAGATACTGAGAGCTGCTGAGAACTCAGTCTATATGCAGATCCCCTGAAAATGGTATTTATTGTGTGAGTAGTCTAAACAGAATCCACAGGTAAAAAGTGAATGGACAATTGAGCTAAGTTAAGGCACAGAGACAAAGGTGAAAACTAAGACATGACTAAAAGCCTGATATCTAAGAGACAATTCATTCACTTATCCTAAAAAAAACAGGTGAGTGAACAAAAATACAATTTTTAGTAACTGAAACTGGTCTTTCATTTTCACTGAGCTGAATCCTCTGGAAGGTGCAAGTAGACAGCATCTTTACAAGCCTATCTTCCCACTTAATTCCCCCACCTTTTAAATAAGGACAGCTATAATCAGCAAGCTTAAATACAGCTGGCATAGAGACAGGAGGTAACTTCACAGCAGCTACTATTTCATGATTGGGCATTGTTCAGTTTGTACTTAATATTGCTCGACCTGAAATTATACAGTTCCTGTAACACTCCCAGTAGATCTATTATCTAATCATTGCTGTTATTGCCTGGCAGTTTTCCATACAATAGTCTTAGACAGAAGCAACAGTAACATAAGACAAAAACCCCAACCCTGAAACAAATAAAAGCCACAAATCCTGTTAATAGGATTCAATGACATGTTGTGAATGAGATCAGTCAACTTACATTTGTGTTGTTCTACTCAGTAAAAATATTCTAAATATAGGTACACTGAATGAAGCAGAGAAGCTAAGAGGTATCTAGAGCACTAACAAAATTAGAAACATGTTTTTTTAAAAAGATGACAATACTGCAGAAAAGCTGAAGCAGAAATCATTTTTGAACTGAACCTACATGCACAAGTGCTACCTTAGTTAGATGAAGCACATATAAGTATAGGCTACATTTCTCAAACCTTTAGAAATAAAAGACATTGTATAATTAAAGAGAAAAGAACAGAGATTTAATGAACATTGTTGGATTTTTTACCCAGTTTTATCAAGTTCTAGAAGTTTTATTACCCCATTGTGGAACACAGTCATGCGAAAAAATACACTGCAGAGGAGCACTGCTACCGAAGTACAGTTGGAAGACAAGATTCTTCCTGCAAATCTTAATGCAATGTCCTTTTAAAATTCACTTTTAGAAGCCAAATCAATTTCAATTCAGAGGATCCTCTAAAGTAATACAGAAGTCTCCATGAAATGCACCTTTGCTTGTATGAAAAGTTTTCTCTTTCCTTCATCTTGACAGGTTTGATCATATCAAGGAGACGAAGTCAAGATATCAGAGAAAGGACTGCTATACCCTTTCCCTGTTTTATGTTTTGTCCTCCTAATCACCTGTTTGCATCTTCCTTTGAAATAGAACAGTAGGCTAGAAGGAACTTTAGTCTGACAAATGAAAATTTTTGTGTTCATCCAAAGAAAAAGATCTCAAAGTGGAAAAACTAAAGTAATCCTTTTAAGGGTGCAATCCAAAGTTGTCACTAAAAAACTAGCAGGGAAGATAATATGTTCTAAAGTGGGACAAAGCCCAGGTCTTTTTTACATCTGATCTAGACACACAGAATGGAAAGGAGGAGTAGACTGGAGATTAGACTCATGTTTGCAGGTTTTGCTATAGTAGTGAAAGCCGAAAGTAAAGATTGAAGTTCTAGGCACAAAAGATACTTATTTCCAAACATATTTCTTATAAGCCTCAGTATCAAAAGTACAAAGATCATCAGAAATTGTGTGGAAATATAAGGGGAAATTTAATTTTCTTTGTTAAACAAAGGTCTTTCATTTTTGCAAGGAAAAATACTGTAAACAGTCTAAGGATTTTCTGGTTTAAACAGAGGGGTAAATAAGTGCAACTCCAAGTATTTGCATTTCAATCTCTTACTGAGCTATACTCCCATCATCCTAATTAAGACCTAAATGAAAAATAGTGGGCCCTCAACTCAAATCACTGGCAGACACCTGCAAGAGGAAGGTGAACAAAGGCAGAGAGGCCATCCAGAAACAGAGGCACACTACTGTGGAACAGTAGCAATCAAAATGAGGAGTAGGTACTGTTACACAGTTTGTATAAAGTGGTCTACAAAACTGTTTTAAGACAAAACTATTCATGCTACATGATTACCTTGCCGGTGAATCATTCCTCCATGCATAATTCTTGCCACAATGCAGTGGTTCAGCTCATTCATTTTTAAAGTAATTCCCTAGAAAAAAATAAACGGTTATACTTTTAAAATAAAATATTAAGCACTGTGATTCTCATGTGGTTAAGAGCAGTCACTTTTCCTAAAAGCTGGAAGGCATGGTATGAATTTTAAGGTTAAAATAAAAACTTTGCCACTGAAGTATGAGCAATGAAAACAGATACAATTTATAAATGAAGATGCAAGCCTTCAATATATTAGCATATAAGATTCTGTTTTGTTAAAAATGTAATTTAGTATTGAAGTGCATAGTGTCCAGTTTGGTTTAAAGCCCGATCTGCTATTACTACTATTTTAAACAACAATGGCTATAGTGGCACAGCAGTAGTAAGAATGCTCACATAGCATTTTAAGTAAAGGATATACACACAAAGATAAGGATCCACAATGGCTCCTGAACCATTCCAATTATACTGGCAAGTCTATTTCAAAGTGCAGAAACTGTCACTAAAATAATGGTAATACTGGTCTTTACCAGTACAGAGTCCCAAATAATACTGAGGTTCTATTCATACCATTGGTTCATCTGTGTTCTTCTGGAACTGCACCAGTCGCACTCGTGTTACGTTCTCCATATCCATGTCGCCGTTGGCGCTTTCTGGAGAATCTCCGTTTAAGTATGGAGAGGTGGGAGGAGGTGTAACTCTCAGCGCTTCATCACTGTAAACTTCATGTGCCACTACATCATGAGTTTGAAGTAAGGCCTACAGAAGATTACGACAACGAAATATCAGACTTCCATCATCTCTGATACCACTCTCATTCCTTATAAGTATTTAAAAGCTTTAAGCTTTTCAGAAATTAAAGGAAATCCAAGACATTTGTGCCTCATTTTCTATATAGGAACTTTTCTCTTAAAGGAGTCCTACATAAACTCAGCATATTGCAAATGTATGCACATGTACGTAGCCTTTAAAATCTGCACGCGTAAACCTGATTTTCTAATGTAGATACCTCAATGAGAATGATGATGCTTCCCTCTCCCCCATCTTCTTGACACCTGAAAGGTGTTAGAATTAAGTCATCTTTATGTGCCTAGACACAGAATTAGGAAGCTACCTTTCTGATCAAACTATTCTATAATACTCTAGTAAAATGGAAAGGTTTCAGACCCTGTGATATTTCATTCTAATAAAGACAGACTGTGGATCTGTATTGACTGGAGACACAAAGGACTGTTTTTTCTTGTTTACCAGCGTTATCACTTCCATATTCTCCACTCCTCTTGGAGCATGGACCCAGCACAACCACACTTAGTTGCAAATGCCTGCTAAAAATTGAAGTCTAAACCAACAAACTGCTCAAGCACTACTTCATTAGTTTTACTTTGCTTTCTGATGCAAAGAACGGTACAGCACATAATTGAGTAAATGCATTTAAATCTCTTTGATAATAACTGTATGAGAACATACAAGCTAAGGCAAAGAGATGAAGACTATATGGCTGTAAAAAAGTGTAACATAGCATTATGAGAGAAAAGCTGGACAAAATGTAAACATTTGCAAAGTGTTATTCAACAGTACCAGGCTTTCTTATGGTATGATATGGCACTGCACTCCAGCATATCTTTACAGGCGCTCTACCATGTCCATTTCACATTTGCATTGAACTCTTAACAATGAGTACTCCAATCAGTTTCAAACTATAGTTGGCAATTCAGCATTATAATGATGGAATCTCAGAATGGCAGAGGTTAGAAACATAGAAATGTCTGGGTTGGAAGGGACATCTAAAGATCATTTAGTCCAACCCCCCTGCCAGAGCAGGATCACCTAGAATAGAGCACACAGGAACAGATCCAGGTGGCTTTTAGAAGTCTCCAGAGAGGGAGATTCCCCAGAGAATAGAAATCCTTAAGCTAGCAATGCTCTGCCCCCATTCCCCCATTTTCCCAGCATTTCAAGATCACCTACTGATATACTATTTTTAGTTAAATACTAACCTGTATCTGCATTTACTGTTTTTCATCTTATTCTGTCAACCGCTAAGCTGAAGCTGCATTAGTCTGTACTACTGATGTAACATTTTATATTAAGAGACCTGCACCATATATGTAATTTAAACTTCTTTAATTACATCAGTTCTTAATTTGATTTATTTAACTGACTGCAAACTCATCTGTGGATACTCCTATATAGGTTTAAGCATTTAACTTAATTCTCATTCTAATATCTGAAAATTGTTTTCAGTTGGCCCAAATAAGACAAGAGCAGCCATGGGCAATCATGCCTTAGCTCTGGCTGTTACAAAAAAAAAAATCCATACTAGAAGCAAGTGTGGCCTTGGCTTTGCAGGGTAGGACAATCTTCTGTGCTTCCTTTGACACAATCTACTCAAAACTGCTTACTCAACTTCATGCATTTGCCTGTGTCTGTTACACTTTCCATGCTTTAATATTACATTTTCTATGTAATTCAGGGCCTTACATTTGTTTCACACCAAATACATGCCTTACTTTATACTATATATTTATCAATAATATACTTCTTGTAAGAGGTTAAAATATAGTAATTTGAACATTTTTAAAGGTTCATAATTATACTAGATGACTTCTGAATGTGTTAACAAAAATTAACACAAACTCAGAAACACCAGATATTAGAGTAGAGCAAGCTTAATTTAAATACTGAAAACATCTAACATAAAGACTGCTATTGGACTTAAAAATACTTGTTTTCATGATTTTTTGTTAATTTTGATAATTTCCATTTTTTTGCTGTCTCTGTTTCCTTCACAGAATATGATAATCCTCCTGAAAATAAATTCCGGGAGAAGAACTGCTTTTTAATACATTGAGGCATCATTGTCTGCAAAGAACAGCATAGGAAAGTATATGTTGATGGATAAAATTTCAATATGTAATTAAGTAAAAGTCTTCTAATACAACAAACATTTCAATTGCTGCCACATACTAGACATATATAATAGAACCATTTACAGATAAAACTGTCACATTTGAGAAACTAGTCAAAATTGTGTAATGGAATAAAAACTTCTTGAAATTTGTACCTAACAAATTAAATACTTGGTAATATTTTAAAGATTTTTAAAATTAATTATCTGCTGAAAGACAATTGTGCAAAATTTACATAAATTTATTTAAATTAAAATGCTAAGCACATACAGACTAAATTAATAATTTATTCCTGTACCTATAAGGCACAAAAGGGTAAACCAAAACTAAAGCAAGAAAAAGCTTTTGAAGACCTCTGTGCCAATAAGAGTACCTACAAACTCATTCTTTATTGGCTTTGATTCTGTAAAGGCCTATAGTCTACACCACCAACACTGTATTTAAGTAAATCAGACAGACTATATTCCATTTTCTTCTTATTAGGTACACACGTTATATAATAATATCAGTAATAGTAAAATAGTCTCTTATCATACAGGTGTTAACACCCACGACCCTACTTATTACACCTTATTGCTTCAGTCTCTGTGCATCAGAGCATTAGCAACTTACTAACACTAGTATTGCTCTGTACAATGCTTGGTAAACATGCTGAGTGTAGGCTGCCAGTATTGTTTAATACAATTATTTCCTTTCCTAGTAGGATCTATTTTAAAGGCTTTGGCTCTGAAGGAAAGTTTGGCAGAATACCACATACTTAGATTAATTTTGTAAGGTCTGCCACCTTATAAATTGTGCATCTGTGAGGAGCAGTGGGAATGATGGGAGAGGATGGGATTGCCTCTGACACCTGGAGATTCTTAGGTATCTGCACCCTGAAAGTACAGTTACACAGCAACATGCACTAATTTAACTGCTGCTTTTTTTTTTCGTGCCATTCCTTTTTAACCCAGACTGCAGGTTTCTGTCCCCTTGCTCATTCTGGCTCTGGCAGTATTCTAGTTGTGAAATTCTTTTGCTAATGGATCTTTTTGCTAATTCTAGTTCTTTTTGCTAACCGGATCATTGTTTTGTTGGAGTAGTTTGTGACCAGTTTAGCACAGTGCAGCACTGCACAGTGCAGTGTTAGATGAACGTCAGAGCAACTGCAAGGGAGAGGAGGAAACATGGGGAGAAGGGATGGGACTTCATCAATTAGCAATTTAGCTTGGGATGCCACAGACTAACTTTCTGAAATTGCTCCTCATCAAAAATACTTGTTATGGAATTGCAGCTTATTCCTTATTAAAAAAAAACCTTTTTATAGAATTGCAGCAAAAGAATTCTAACAGATGGTTTTAAAATTATGAGGATATCAGGTAGGAATAGAAATACCTATAAAGGATGATATCCAACTCACTTGATTTAATACATGCATTTTTGATATGCCACAATCATTTTTATTGATGCCTATTCTGAAAATAATTTATGCTTTAAGAATGCCCTTTCCCCACACTGCCCAATGCTTTTGCAATGTTGTATGGTAATTATGTAAAAAAGGTAAATCAAATGAACCTGTCTGACTACAAATAAAGAAGTCGAGTACTAGAGACTATTGTGGGGTTTTTTTGGTGTTTGTTTTTGTTTTTTTAAAAACACCTCACTTTCTTATAACATAGTTGAGTATTATTCCACTTTGGTTTATGTTCTATTTAAAGCAAGTATTCCTGTTAAATGTTGAACCAGATTTGTTACAGACTTCAGGATAGGTATCATCTCCAAGCAATGACATACCAGTGTGATGTTGAGTACAAGCCAGCGTCTGCATTAGCAATTCATGCAATGAAATAGGAATGACTCAACAAGTAAAACAACTGGGCTAATGAGGACCTGATGTACACACTGAAAGCACTGCAAAACTGCTCTCTCAAAAAGACAGTGAAACTGCTCTATAATTAGATTATTCCAAACTGCTGACAGTTTTCAGCACAGTTATGGAGACCAATAGCAGCAGTAATAGTAACTATTCTGTCAGATGAGCAGATTAGATACTTATTAACAGGTATATTGTATTATGTGCAGTTTCATCACTTGCAGATTTTTGGGAGAACTTACTGAACTTAAGTTTTCTAATATAAAGAACACATAAAACCCACGACCAAACAAAAACCAAAGCAAACAAGAGTAGCATTTGCTTACCATGAAATGAGGTTGTGTTAAAATACGCTTTAGCTCCTTTGCATCATTGTTCTCTGGGTAACATGAAATTTCTTCCAATACCTGCAAAATAAGAAAGAAAAATGCTTGTAGTAACTTTCTTTTAAATAAAGCTATCAATCAAGCAAATGAAAATATTCCCAGTCAGAATAGCTCAAACTGATTATACAAAATAATATTTTTGACAGGAAAGGGCTTAGGAGAATGTGCCTCCTGCCACTCTACACCCTGCCCCACACTGACTAGAGAATAAAATACCTAATTTCAATTTTATTTTTGAGAGAGATTAAACCAGAAAGTTGAAAGAAACAGTTGGTGACTGCTCTTTTTTTCAGTTTAGAGTATTCTTCCAACAACTAAATATATGGAGATAGAAATGAAGTGCTAATAGGTCACACACATCATCACCACCACCAATTTCTGCTTTAGCACACAGTTGATTAAGAGCAGAATTAAAAATGCTCAAAAAACTTTCTCTCCACAAATTAAATCATTAAAGAAACGAAGTGTAGGTGTTATATCTGATACCCCAACACCAAGCACCAGATTTTATAAAAACTGAGCCATATTTCAGCTTCTCACTGGGAGGAGAGAGGAAGAAGGAGTAAAAAAGCTTTAACTCATTTGCCTGCAACCTGAGGTTTACACTTTTACTGTCACATGCAACTACTTGGACAATGAAAGCAGATTATCTTGCTTCCGGAAGCACCACACAGGATTAACTGCCAGAAAATTTTGCAGAATAGGACTTCAGGTGGTCTATCTGTGTGACTTCAGTTATTTTATAGTGTTTTAATAGATACTATTTAATAGCACTACAAACTGTGTTTTCTTATGACATTAGCCACACATCTGTACTTATTTTTACTGATAATGTATGATAAAACTATTTTCTTTACTACTTGCAATAAATAAAATACTATTTGTTCAAGTATAAAAAACTAAGAACATCTGTGTCTAGTTATCTTTGGTCTTACTGGGCCACCTTCACTGCATTTCTAGGTCTGCTCTTCTCAGAACTACCTATGATAAGCCTGTTTTATCAATTAAAAATGCTGATACCTAGTCACCAAAAAAATATGTTTCTAAGTCACATGAACACCAATCTTCTGCTGCAGGTAAAGAAACTGAATATGAAAGATATTCCTGTTTACCCAACAGTAGTATTTCTTTTAATACAGCTACTGTTGCAGCAAAGGTTAAATATGAAATTGAGTAATACATATAATCCTTACAGACAGAATACTGCAAGTTTATGCAACTTATGTAACTTAAGTAAGCTACAGTAGAATTCCAGAAATAATTCAGATTATAAAACAGAATACATATTACAATCTTAATGAAGAAAAAAGCATTCCATTACAAATACAATCAAAGTGAAAAATATATTGTAAAACCTTTACCTCTTTGGCTCTCTGTACAGCATCACTTGGAGGATTCCTGATTTGGGGTGAAGATTTTGTGTTTATTTTGTCATAAAGCTGAAATAACAAGAAAACAAACTACTGAAATCATATGCTACTTTATATAATGATGAGCACTAACAATAGCCTGCTTGTGTTACCATGATTAAGATGATTGTTAAACTGCAAGACCAACAGATGTTTTGTATACAAAATCTAGCAGCTTAGGGTTTTGGCTTTTCATTTTTAAACATTTCCTGATTTGAAGAGTGCCATAGATTCAGAGTTCAGAGGATGACATGGGAAAGTTCAAGAGGTTAAGGGATTCTGCAAACCTCCCATGCTTTTTCCACAGATTGACAGAAACCATATTCTTCTACTAGAAGTGATCCTATGAATCTTGGATAAATGCTGTAAGTCATATATTCTGCTATAAAATAAAATTAAACTGCATATTCTACTTTTCTGAATAGAAGAAATAATGAAACATTTTGAAGAGAAATTTAAATAAACCTCAGAATATGGGAAAATGCTCTTGAATATAGAAAGTTACAAAAACCAAAGTCTTTGGAGAAGAGAAAAAGAAACATTTCTGAGAAGGCACTCTGAAAAATGACTACACTTATTTTACTAGCATTTTCTGCTGGACAGAAGATCGTCAATGTACCTAAATAGTAAATAATAAACCTTCCAGGTTAAGCATTTAAAGAAAAAACAAACCCCAACTTATAAAAACCCCTTCAACTATATAAAACATAACAGAAGAAAAATCCATCTTCAGTTTCAAATCTGACATTTTCATCTCTTTCATACAAACCTAACAGGTTGTGTATGCTTTAAAGGAATAAATGTATACTTCAAAATAATTAGTCACTGTAAGAAATACTATTTTCAGATAAAAAGAATTGGCTTACATTTCAAACAATACATAAAGATGGTCATGACTGTAGTTATTTCCTATTTATATTAGACTACTTTGAAATAAGACAGAAAAAAGATACAAATAACTATTTTTAGGATATCAGAGAAATTTTTATCACAGAGAGGGTGATGAAACACTGCAACAAGTTGCCCACAGAAGTTGTGTAATCTCTTAACTTCAGAAACACTAAAAATTCAACTAAAATTCAAAAGAGTGTATGTAAAAAAACCCATACAAGATATACCAGGGACTCTAAGACCTTCAGCAAATCCTAACACTGTAAAGGATGAGTTGATAAGAATTCCCCATACGGGCTTACTCAGCAAAGGAGTTCTCAGAAGCTTCCTCTGAGAAACTTACAGATCCATTGCTTGACTGAGGACGACCTTGGATGTTTGGAAAAGGGAATCCTGTCAAGCTACAGAAGTGCCCTCTTCTCATGTGAAATACCATTCAGTTTTAGAGGAGATGTAAATTGCAATAAATACAATCCAGTATCATAGTTATTTGCCTTGTGTTCCTTAACAATCAAATGTACATGTTGAACATTTCAAGTCCATATGTGAATAAATACAAAAAGAGGAAACTATGTTATCTCCAAAAAAGAATTGCCCACGGGACAGTTATACCAACAGTGTGCTCATGCAGCTCAGAAGGCCAATCTAGGATGCATCAAGATGAGTATGGCCAGCAGATCAAGAGAGGTGATTCTCCCCCTTCACTCTGATCTCTTGAGACCCCACCTCGAATACTGCATCCAGTTCTGGTGTCCCCACCCTCAGAGCTACATAGATCTGTTGGAACAAGTCCAGACGAGGGCCACAAATTTGATGCAGGGGCTAAAGCACTTCTGCTATGATGATAGGTTGAAGGAGACAGGATTGTTCAGCCTGGAGAAGAGAAGACTCTGGGGCAGACCTTATAACCGCTTTCCAGTACCTGAACGGATCCTACAGAAAGGTTGGAGAGGGAGTGTCCAGCAACAGGATGAGGGGAAATGGTTTTAAACTGGAAATGAGGGAAAATAGGGGATCTTAGGAAAAAGTTATTCAGTACGAGGGTGGTGAGACTCTGGAATAGATTGCCCAGAGGGGTTGTGGATGCCCTGTCCCTGGAGGTGTTCAAGGCCAGGTTAGATGAGGCCTTGAGCAACCTAGTCTAGTTGAGAGATGTCCCTGCCCATGGTGAGGAGTTTGGATTAGATGATCTCTAAGGTCCCTTCCAGCCTAAGGTATTCTGTGATATCACTATCTTGGGGAAAGAAAAAAAAAAAAAAAAAAGTAGAAGTCAAGCTAAATCAGTTTCTTCCACAACCAACTTCATCTTGTGCTGCCAAAACACTGCTATACTCAACAGTTTAAGCTGTCTTGACCACCAATGAAGTTTTTAAAATAAAAGCTTTCTGCTAGTTTATAGTTCAGAACATACTTTAGGTGTGTGCACAATTAGTTAGTTGTTTTTGCTGTTTCTTAATTAAGCAAAACCTACCCAAACTCCAGCAACTCCAAAGTATTAAGTATCCCATTTACACACGTGTTAAGAAACTGCATCAAGCACTGGGTACTGACTAATGCATAGGAGAAGCTGTTGAAAATGCATACCCAACAGGAATATTATCGAATGTATTTTTCTAAGAGTCACACACACATCCTGGTCAAGATTGATGAAATTACAGAAAAGTTAGCATGAAAATATTTTCATTAGTTATTACTAGAAGTTGTTTAAAAGCTAAAGTTGCTGACTTCACTCAAGCCACTATGTTATCATGATCCAAAACAACCAGCAGTTTACAGAATTTTTCTTGCTATCGCTGGACAGTTATCTTTTGAGATTAGGAAGGCAGTAAAAAGGAAAGTTGGAAGCAAAGTACCTCTAAGATTTTCTGTTTAGAAAAGAAATCAAGGCAAAGTTCAGACTAAACAAGGGTGTATTTATTCTTCTGTTGTGCCTTCATGCTGAAGCATGGCACTTAAATTTCATCTTCCAGGACAGATACTTACTGAGCTTGCCTCCAAGGCACCAAACCATTAGGAGGGACTTTTACAGTACATAAAAGAAAAAACATCATATTTGCATTAACAATTAAAGTCTATATACTACTCAAGCCACAGGACCTGGAGGCTGAAGACAGCCTCAACTAGATAAAGGAGGTATTCACTACCATGAGCAGATCTCTTCTATAGGTTGTTCTTGGTTACTCAATCTCCAAAGCTCATTACAGTGGAAGGCACTAATTCCAGGAAGGGAAACACTATGCAAACAGTCTATACCACACTACATTTTTATCATAAGTAAATTTTTTTCTCAAGTGCTGTCCCATCTTAAGTCTAAAAACCAAGAAGCAAACAAAAGTCACAATAAATCTGAAAAGAAACTTGAACCTCTCCAACGTGAAATGCATTTTTAAGTGATAAATTCCTAACTAAAACCAAGTGTACTGATTTAAGAAAAACAAGAAATACACTTTTCAATTTATGTAACTGGGTTACCATTACTTTAACCTCTGGATGCAAGAAAGCAAGACATTTTTGAACTGATATACTCCAATTCAAATTAATTCATGGAGTTTTTAGCTTACAATGCGACGTGCAAAAAATGTATTTTGTCTATTCCTGTAAAATATTTTTTTTAAGCACACTGTAGATGTTCAGCTAGCTGTTACTATCTCTGTGTTCCAAATCACTTTTAAAACAGGAGCTGGCTGTGGCTTTCATCATGTGGAGGGTTTTTTTGTCTTTTTATCAATGGGCCACAAATACTTAGGTTTTTATTCTGGTTCTTGAAATGCTGGTAAACATTGTCTTGACCTACAACTGCTTTTAATCCCTTTTTTAACAACAAAACAGCTGTATTTATTACCGATATTTGATTTCTTAGTGGAGACAACCAGTATTGTTATCAAACTGTCTCAGTGTCTATTTTCACATCTCATCTGGAAACAGCCTTTTGGTCAGGTCATGCAATTTCTCTCTGATATAATGCATTATAATGCAGTGCAATCACTAAACACTGAAGAAAGTAAAATGGCAAGACTGTTTTCAAATCTATAAATACATACACAGCAATACCCCATGAAACATTTATCTTGTTCAGGTTCACATGCTATTAAAATAATTAAAAAAGTAAAATAATCTTATGTACAAGATTGTAGCAGAAGTACTATTTCCACATGAACTGCTTATGTAGTCAAAGCAAAAATAAGAACAGAAAGCCAAGTACAACTAATAATGTATGAAATAATAATAAGTAAACCCAAAAACACCTCTGTGCTTGCTCTGTATTTTAATTTCTTCAATACAGCATTCCCACAATGCTTTAATAACATTTTATTTTGACATTAAAAAAAAAGTCCATTTCTAAACTGACTGTTTTGCAATACTTTTCAAATATTTTTGCACTTACACAATAGCTAGAGCAGAAGCAATTTAGAAGAAGGAAATTTACAGCTTCATAATTTATCTCTGAAAGCATTTGATTTTAGAGGTTTCATGTAGACACATTAAAAGAAAATTCTCTTCCTTGGACATAAGACTCCAACACATCTTACACCTTTATTTTACAAAATGTTTAAGAAAACTCTGAATGAAAACTGTTTGCACACATCATAGATTAAATTAAACATTTGACAGCTACAGCCAGGCTTTATTATTTACTCCTGTGGTACAGAACCATTACTATGTGCAGTTAGCTACATAATTTTAATCACAGAAAACCAACCTGTTTACAATGCTGTTGCCTTTCAGCAGCCCTGCAACTCTAAATCCTTCAGGGACCAAACCAAAGGTGGTTTCTTGTGAAACAGTGAACTGGTTCATTCTTCACTGTCCCCAACAGAATGCTTTTCTATGTAATACCGAGAGACTTTCAGAAGGGCAAAATCAGTAGGTGCCCTAATGATAGGCTTTCTTTTTGCTGGGATGCTCTATTTTCAAGTAAATAACACTGCCACCTCCCCTCAGTAGCCCAAACTCCAAAAATTTCACTCAGCAATGAGCATAAAATTAACAATTAAAAAAACCCTCAACTAATAAGAATTAATAAAATAAATATTACAATTAAAAAAAAAAACCCAAACAACACAAGAACTTGTAAAATATCTTAACAATTGTAAGTTTTGCAATTGCTGGACTTTTGAATACTTTGCATGTCAGTCTCACTTCTCAGCACCAGTTACATTTGCTACACAGAACACCAAAATGAAAAGCTTGCTCTAAAAAAGCTTAACAATCACAAGTAATATATCAACAAAGACTGATATAACAAACATAAATAGACATTACAGTAATTAACAGAATAATACTACTTAAAAAGACAATCTTTGCTTTAAATTTTGCATGTTAGTATACAAATGCTATGAAATGTATACCCACAACAAGTCAAGTCCTGTCGCTGAGCTGACCAGCTTTAGTAGGAGACTTTCTGTCTTCTGCCTGTGTAGAGGGAACTACTTTCTGCTGATATTTAAAAGCAGACAGCCCAAAGCCTAATCCACAGTCATCCAGGAGAGTCAAAACAAACAACTATTATCTTCTGACAAGTTTTTCAGATGTTCAGAAATTCCCTTTTAACCGTTTCCTGTTAGAGGAGTCAGAATACTGTGTGAACACAACCCCCATTCAATATCACACTGAAAAACTGAGATACATCACAGGCAGAAAGTTAGCCTCAATGTCTGGTCTTATCTTGAATGTAATCAAAATTAGATCACACAGTGAAATAAGTAGAGCATCTTATTTATCCAAAATCTGGATGTTTCTGTATTGCAACAAGAAGCTTTTGTTAAAACAAGAGCTACTGAACTGCTAGAGCATAAACCCCTGTGATCTTTTTACACAAATACACGTTTTATGAGGATCGAGTTAAAATTCAGACATGTACATGTCAACCTCAAATATTGTATCTCTGAAATGAAACATCAAAAAATAATAACTAGACCATGCCCTTATATAGCTGATTTTTGCTTTCTGAACTATGTAACCATATACAACACAGCGATATTAGAGAACTTTTATTTTTGTACCATCTAAAAATGTGCCCCTTGCACAGCAAATTTACTACCAAAAAGGCTTGTTGCTCTGTTACCTTTCACAGCTCCCTGTTGTGGTACTCCATTCACCTCAGAGATTTCATGTGCTGTAAGTTGGAAAGAAATCCATGACCTACCGAATGAAATAATATTCACGTGCACTAATATCAAAGAAGTGCTATGATCAAAGTGCCAGTTAGATAACTGATAGACCACTTCACTCCTCCTTCTGCCAGTTCTGTTTCACATCTCCTTTTCCATGCAAAATGTTATAACCTTCCCATGGGTGCCTCTGTCCCTGGGATTCTATGTCCTGAAGGAAACACATCCCTGAAGGTAACAATTCGTACTGGAAAACACACTGAGTAACAAGGTCACAGTCAGCAGGGGTTTATCTTCAACTTAGTTTAACTACAGTTTGTTCTTTTAAAACCTCTGTTTTTCACTGATAAGGACTGTGCCTGAAGCTCTCTGCTACCAGTTCAGCATCAGGGACCTAGCATTCATTTCCCACCACAGCACATTACATCTTCATTCTGTATGAAAGTCTGAAGCATATTTAAGACTTTACTTTGTGACCTCTAGAGCATTACAGGTTACAGCTCTTCACAGATGTAAACTTGTTTTCGGTGTGATAAACTTAATCCAGAATAGGAGTATGATCATCCTTTGAATCTAAGTTCCTTATGCAGTGAAATGCTGTGCAATTAGACAGCAAACAAAACTACTTCCACTGAAGTTTTCAGGAAGTAGTTTATCACCTGAAATGAAGATTCCCTGACACCCTATTCACAGAACAAGACAGTCTGAAGCAGTACATTGCCTGAACTTACAGATGATTGCTTCTGTCATGCTACACAACTGACAGCTGCCATCACTGCAGCTTCTTACTTCAGGTATTTGGTCTTTCAGTAACCCTGACAGAAGTAATACTAATTTGAAATACTCAGTTTCCTTCCACATATTCACATTTGGGAAACATATAATTTATATTTTATGTAAAAAAACCACCCCAACCTTATAGGAGCAAGGAGAACCCGAATTTCACTTTAATTTTAGTTATGTGATAAAACTGAAATAAAAATACTCTTATTTTAATTTTCAGGGGAACACTTATCTGAAAAATGTAGGCCAACTGTAATTAGTTTCAAAAAGTCATCTGTATTCTTAGATATTCATAATGTGCTACTTGTAGAACAGTTACACTTGCTGCTACTCATGTCCGAAATGAGCATAAAACCAGATTTTCTTATGCCTTTACCTACAGAAACAGGTAAGAAAAAATGATGTCAGATAATCAACCCTATGGAATTTTAACTTCAACTCCAAGCTGCTTCATTTTTTTGGGGGAGACCACAGTCTTCATAGAACATGAAATATTTCTACAGTTTGTTCTAAACCAATCATTGACCTAATTTTATTTTTAAACTGAAATAGTTGAAAGCAGACATTCAAAGAGATACTTATGCTTATACTGTTTCAGACAATGTGGTCAAGTGTCAAGATGTTCAGTAATATCTGACTTGCATGTTATATATACTTCTTTGCAAGGGGTTAAATTTTACCTTCAGCATACACATGGCATGAGCAAATTTTAGCTGTATGTGCTATCCACTTACTCTGTAAATTCACACCCTTCACATTTCAGAGGTAAAAGAGCTGGATCATATTCTTACAAAACAAATTGCAGGGTGCTTGTGTTTTTAATTTCCACAACCATCTTTTTAAACTGTGCCTCTTGATTTACCTTTTTTTTTTTCTTTGTGGGCTGTTTGTTTAATTTTGTTACAGAAGTACTGAAAATAAACAGTTAGACCATTCCTTCAAATCACATAAGACAATATTTCCTTCTATTTAATTTCAAGTGTCCGTAAATGCCTCATTCATGTACCATGAATCCAGACTCCTGTATCTGACACTATTACATTTCACTAGAAATTAGTAATTTGTCTTACATTTTAAGAAAAATAATACTCATCATAATTCTATTGACTGTAGAAGCTGCAGCTCTCAACAAGTGATAGCAGATGTTAAATGATATGCCAGACAGTACATGTATATAGCTTGCCAAAGAGGAAGAGGTTGTAATTTAGTAAAATACTAGATCAGATGTGATATATCTAGGTAAACATATGTTATATTAAATTGGAAAGTGTGAAAAGCAAAGCCTGGGATTGAATAATCTTAAAATAAATACATGCCACACTTTAAAATTATAGTGACAAACCAGAAATTATTTAGATTTAAGTAGATTAAGATGTTTTCCTACCTCCTGAAAGGAGGTGAGAAGTCTTCGACTTCTGCTGCCACAAGCTGACTGCAGATATCCAGGACCCGTTAGTACTTCTCTATACACTACAAGACATCTTCAGTGTATCATCTAATCTTTTCCTGTTTAAGGAACTCTGTCACAATTGCCTCCAAACATTGGGTATTTTCTGGGTCTCAACTCCATTCCTGTACCATAAACCAGACTTTTCTCTGTTCACATTGCAAAAGTTTTAACTTCTTTTGGAAAGATGAAAGAAGTAAAACTAGGATGAGATGAAGGTACTGCTTTACAAATAGCAATATCAAGAACACTAGCACAGCAGCTGGAAAATCAACACAATGAAATTCAGTGGTACCAATAAATAAAAAACATTCACTCTCATCCTGGAATGTACCGGTAGTAGTGTTGTGAAAGACAAGGGCTTACATCATTATTTCACAAGATACTTCAACATATTTGTAATTTCACGGACACAAATATCCTGTTATTTCAATAACATAGGCAATTTTTTTTTTGCTGCATCTGATACCTAATTGAAGCTGATCTTGACAAAAACAAGGCAAAACACCTGTTAAAAAAGATACCAAGAGCTGATCAGATAACAGTACGCATAAAAGACATTGAAGTGATGGAGCAAGTCCAAAGAATAGCAACAAAGCTGGTGAAGGGTCTTGAGAACAAGTCTTATGAGAGCGGATGAGAGAACGGGGGTTGTTTAGCCTGGAGAAAAGGAGGCTCAGGGGACCTTACGATTTTCTATAACTACCTGAAAGGAGGTTGATCTCTTCTCCAAAGCAGGAAGTGACAGGACAAGAGGAAGTGGACTCAAATTGCACCAGGGGAGATTTCTTTTCTGAAAGGGTTATCAAGCATTGCAACAGGCTGCCCAGGAAAGTGGCCACCATCTCTGGAGATATGTGTCAATTTTCCAGCTGCTGTGCTAGTGTTCTTGATATTGCTATTTTTAAAAGGTTATCAAGCATTGCAACAGGCTGCCCAGGAAAGTGGCCACCATCTCTGGAGATACGTGTCAATGTGGTGCTTAGGGCCTTGGTTTAGTTGTGGACTTGTCAGTATTAGATTAATGGTTGGACTTGATGATCTTAAAGGTCTTTTCCAACCTAACTGATTCTATGATTCTATAAGCACCAGGTAAAACTGATTTCTCAACACAGGAAGGGCTACAGAAAGTTATGTTACATGGGCAACACCGTGATACACCCCTTAGAAGAACCTTTGCCCCTGTCTTTCTCCCCTACTTCCAGTGTGGACTAATAACCTATAATAGGAATCACAGATTTAGGTCAAGCCTAAATAGGTTCCATTCCCAAATCTATCAAATAAATTGATTATTTGTGGTTAGATCCCCACCTTGAAAAACAGGACGCTAATGACCATGATTTATACCTCATACCAGGGGGATATGGAATCCATATAAAACTAGATCAATGCACTTTTACAAAGGGTTGGCAAAGCTTCTCGCCTGCTTTGTGACATTGAGCATATTTTGCACCAGGAGGTGCTAATATTGGAGTCACAACCGTTTTTGTTTCTCCCTATCCATATAATTTATTTTTTTTTGGTAATGACTTACTGAGAGTAAAAATATACTGCAAGGAGCTCATTAGTACAAAGAATAGTCTGCATGTAGCAGTCAACTACTTGAATAACTGGAAGTAGGAGGCAGTGAGGCCTGACTGACTTCAAAGATAGAAGCACAGCTTACTGGGCTGTTACTATATTGCCTCTGAGTATTTCAAAGTAAGCGTAGACTGAAATATTCTGAAGAAAGCTCCCAGCACCAATGAACAGAAGTGTTATTCAAGATGTGTGGACTGCACTCAAGCCACTGTAGCATTTATTTATTTTTGTCATTTATCAGAGTAAGTTCTAAGCTTCTGCAGAAAAAAAATATCAGAGAATCTGCAGTTTTATAAAGAAAAACACCCAACAGGTAGCCTGTTATGTTCTTTAAAAAGGAACTGAAATGAACTACACTCAACATAAAAAGAAGTGGAGAAAATATAGCAAGTCAAATATGAAAATTATCATCTTTACCTCAAAACAGTGTAAGTGAAGTTAATTAAATGCTTTACAAGTGCCAGGAATACAAATGAGTTGTATTCCTGTGTTCTTTGAGAGATCAGAGCCCTGTAACATACACTGTAATCAAGGGAATTTATTATTCCACATACGAAAACAAGTCTGTGGATTTCTGATTTTGGAGTAAGATACGTTGGTGCACACAGACACACCCACCCCTGCACAGACACTCAACAATGACACACCATTGACACCGGGAGATGACAGGCTAAGAGGAATGGGCTAAAAGTAACAATTCTCATAGAAAGAACAAACTTGATTGAGCTGAATTTCACTTGATGATTCATCACATCAGTACAATCTTATACTCAGAAATGACAGAACATTAGTTAGGAAGAAAACAGGTTAAGTGCAACAGAGCAACTATCACAATCTTACTCAAGCCAACTTAGAATTCTGCATTGTTGGAAAGTGGTGGATATACAAATTTATCAAAAATTAGTCTTAATCAATATAAAGCTCTTATCTGTATTAGTCCTGGGTTTAAGAGACCCAGGCATATAACAGCATTATATAAGATACTATAAAGACGTGGAACAAGACGTTTTCTGCTCGGAAGACTAAATATAAGATGAATCTGCTATATAAATTTGTAAGACAGAGAAACAAGAAGAACATGAAAACAACAAGATGACACTGCCTAGCATAGTGATCTACATATACTAGAAATACAGAAAATGAAATGCAGTGATATTGAAGAAGTTGAAAATTGAATGTATTTTAGAGAATTAATATGAAATAATGCAGAAGAAATTCCAGAATAGCCCCTGCATTTAGTGCTCTTTCAGATATGGCTTTCCAGAGAAGTTACCTTTTAGAGAAAAAGCATGCTGCACTGGTGACAGATCTAGCCCACCTGTTGAAGGAATTCTCCAAATAGCTCTCCCTAAGGCTTGGTCATTGCTCCTTCTAAACTACTTGGGAAAGGAGTTTCCTTTGCAGTGTGACAGACAGTCCCTCCCACTCCCTGGGGCTGAGTGTGCTGCTTCTGCTGGACTGGGATAAAAGCCAGATTTGATTCCCCAAATAGCAAGGTGCTTTCCTGCCAACATAGTTTCTTTTCTTTTTTTTTTTTTTTTTAAACAAATATTTTTCCATTTGTTTTTGTCTTACAAACATATCAATTAAAGGATAATTAAACATAGGAAAACGGGGTGTTTTAACAATCAGAAAGGATTATTTCACATATGCGTAACACATTCTGATGGAGTTTAACAAGACATCTAGCACACATACATTTTCTGACCTCTTTTTGCAAAAGAAATGTATTCATGTTTCACTAAAACATGTTCTAATTATTAGTTTTAACATAATCAGTATTCAAGAGGTTAAGGAACAATGTTGATCCAAAAACCTTGAACCACACTGTGATTCACATAGAAAGCCATTCTTATTCAAGTCAAAACATAGCAAAATCAGAGGATTCAGGAAAATATTTAAGCTTTTATACACAGATGTTGGTTTTACTTTTTCTATATCATATGATAGATATTCCAGCAGTCTATTCATGATTTAAAAGACAAAAAAGGATGAAGGAAATGAAAGCACCCTGAAAATGAGAATCAAATGTCTCTTTGTTTTTTATCAAAGTATGTAACAGAATTGTTAAGTTAATACACTTTGCTCAGAAAAGAGAAAATCAGGGATAAATTTATGAAGAGTTTAAAACATTTTCAGATCGAAAACTGTAGTGTCAGCCATGGCTGGATACTGCTGAACAATTGCTATTTTTACAAAAGTAGTTCAAATTTAGTGTCCCAGCATCCAACTCTGAGAGAGTAAACAGAACAAACCAAACCAAATTCAGCAGAAATCTCTAGACAACTAAGAGGCTAAACTGAGGTCCCAACAACATTCATTCTAGCAAAAGAGAAAATATGTTTCCTTAAAAGTCTGGACTTCAAGACCAAATCTGTTTGCATGACTGAGTTCAAAAGAAATACTATGGGAACTCTGAAGTGTGCACAGATGCAAGGCCCTTTGAAACATTACCATTATTAGCAAAGGATAACAGGCATAAAAGCAAGATTCTCTTGAAAAATCAGTATGCATGAAATATATGCACTATGAATATAAATGAAACTATCCACTGTGAAAATACATAAAATTTGAAAGGGAAGAAGTGGCCACACATATAGATACGATACATGTAGCTACTTCAAAATTTATTTAATCTCATCCAGTTAAAACTGTGTGTGTGCAAATATGTTATTCCAGCAAAAGGCAAGATCAACTTTCTTAAAGTTCAGAACACTTCTATCACAGATACACTTGCAGAAATAACAACACTTACCTCAGTGATTCCATTTGTGAAAGTAACAAACTTCTTAAATTAACAGTCAAAAGATAGAAGCCTGGAGAACTATCTGACTCGGGACAGACAGATGCAGACAAAGCCAGCAGCACAGAGAGGCCCCAGTCACACAAAAGCTGATATTGTTCTGCTGCTGAGCGAAAATCTCACTTGTAAATTGTAAGATATCTGCATTCAAAATTGCCCACAAAAAGTTCCCTGGAGATGTGACCAAACTATTGGACACAACAGGATTTCTCTTGTCCCCTTAAGTGTAGGCAGCTGCATAAAATAGCAGCTTCTGCTTTTACTTTTTAGCAAACCTTGCTTCCTTTGATGCACTGATAGAGAAGAATCAGTGTTAAAAGATCTGCTCCATTAGGCACAGACTTGAAGCCCAGTATAGTTTTCAAAACATATAATCATTAATGTAAAATCTTTTGTCATGATACAGAAAATAGCCAAACACCAATGCCTCCAAAATTAGTAACCTCTTCATGTATATTTCCAACTTCTTTATCAGTACTGTTGACACAAGACAGCAATACCTCCCAGGATCTCTTTCATGAAAGTCAGTAAAAAAAAAAACTAATTCAAGCATTTGATGATAAAGCTTCTAAAAATCTGTCAGTGGTAATAAGAAGCTGTTTCACTACTTAAGTTTAACTGTTCCATACAGTTATTTATATACTTAACTTTATTATATTCTTTATGATCTTAATTGGATACCAGAATGAAACAATCTATAAAGCTTTATATAGGCATAAACCCAGACTGTTCTATGTCACCCAGAGGAATGTCCTACAGCATTCACCAAAATTTTGATCATTACCCTTCTAACAGAAGTGAGAAAAAATAATAAATCTGTCAAAGCCAAAGTTACTCTTTTACTTTACAAGAAAGACCAATTATTAAACAAGTATTTATTTTCAGGTAGTGAATATTTCTAAATGGCTGTTTCTAGAAGGTCCTTTTCCATACTCTCTCCCATAAACAAAATTAAGTTTTTAATATGAATTGAGTAACCTTCTACAGGGAAAAAAAACAACAAAACCACTCAGTGCAATACAGGGATTCTGTAAAATTATGAAAAAAAATCACACAATAACTCCACATCAGGGTATGCTGGTGTATTGCAGGATTTGGCCCAGAGTGAATACAAGTTAATTTGTAAGTAGTTGGCTCCTTTTCACTCTTGTTCTGAACAGCACCCAAGTAAAGTGGAAAAGAGCGGAAGATAGCTATCTAAACAGACACACATAAATGAATCAGTAAAAAACAACTGATAGGATGACACAAACCCTGCCTTCTATGGCCTTCAGACATTCCTGTCCTCATAACACCCAAGTCAACGAACTGCAGAGAAAGACAACTTCTATTTTGTGATCTATATTAGTTGAAAAACCAGCATGAGGGTAACCTGAACACTTAAGACAATGGCTGTTATTTTTTTGTTTTGTTTTTCTTTCAGAAAGAGTTCAGTAGCAAAAGAAGGTATTTGAGCATGAGGAGCAATCTATCATCATTTGCCTAATCTATAAATAGGGACAATTCTTGAGAAAGAGTAGGAACATAAGAACAAATTTAACTGTGGAAAAAGGCCAATGATGAGGTTTTAATGCCAAGTGACAGCCACAACTTCATAAAAAGTTCAAAAATTCTTACTTAGTGGAATATAATGATTTACAGGTGACTTGTTCTGGTGGCCTCATTAACCCAAACTACTCTGAGAGGAATAAACAGGTTCCCTGACAGAACTTCATCTAAGTAAAGCTGATGGTTTTCTGCAGAGTTCTGAGAGAAACTGGAATAGTATCAGTGCATAAACAGAAATCAATCTCCCACATTCAAGTTGCTGCAATGAAAAAGCTACCCTTTCAAATAATACTGTCCATAACTTGCTTCAGTCTTTCAAATACATATTTAATGACATTGCAATCTGTTGGAACTTTATTCTGAATTCTTCTAATCAAAGTATCTTTGGGGGGATTCTACCATACCCCTTCCACATAGCATAATAAAATAAAAATGTTTTTTGATAGTGTTTTGGTCTCACAAATATGTTATTAGTGTATGTTCTTATGTGCATTTAAATACATCCCCTTCTGTCTAAGAGAATGACTACTGACATTTAAATTAAAAAATGGCCAAATGGTTATGAATTCATTACATTTTTTTTCTTGTTTAAAAGGCTACAGAAGACTATTACAGAAATAGATCATTAATGAAGTATGATGAACCAGACTGGTACTGTAAAGAAGTGTGAGTCAACGTCTGGTAGACCCATCATACAGGAAAATCTTAAACTAAGGCCATCTGGTTTACTAAAGCCCAAGACGTTATATGACAACATAAAAATGGTTAATAAATATCTAAAACCTTTCTGCATGAGTGACACAAGTATTTCCGTTCTTATTATTACAATCCTGCCCAGATTTTTATTTCGTGTTTGTATTATCTGCTCCATCTTTTTACACTGCAGAATGCAATATAAAAAGACTAACAATTTAAGCACCTGGAACACAAGTCAGGTGAATCTACACTGGAAAAAAAGATTAATATTTTAATGCCAATTATGAGTTATTTGAGATGCAATTCAGGAAAGTCATGAGCTCCTAATGTAAAATGCATAAACAGTTATCAAGAATAAATATTAGAACTGTAGAGTCTTGTGCCAAACTAACACCCTCATCACTTAACAGCTGTCTCTGGTCCCTCAAGTCAAACAGGAAACTGTGTTGCAGAAAAACTCTACCAGAAGGAATATTTTGCCATACAGGCCAGTGCAGGACTGTGCAGCTGGATTCTCTTCCAGAAGGAAGCATGTGTGGGTTTGAATCCTTTAAACTTGAAGGATGCGAAGAATCCAGGTGATCCACAATTCATCAATCACTAAACAAATTGTAGAAGTGTACATCTATTGCATTTTAAAGAGTTTGGATACCAAAGGAACTATGGCACCATTTACATTCTATGGCACCATTTACATTCAGATCATACTGCTGAAAAGTAGCAGATAGGAACTAAAGCATTCAACAATTTTCAGAAACTCTTTGATGTTTATACAACCATAAGCAGATCAGATCATGCAGATCAGACAGCTGGAATGTCTCCTATTCCTGCGTGTCTTTCACTGGGTAAAAAGCATAGACATCTTGTTAGGTTTGTGATAGTCACTGAAGTATCCAAGCTGTTAAATTGAAGACACAGTAATAAAATGGTCATCATCTATATGGCTATATGAGCATTTTTGGTTTGATTCAGGAGTACATGTTTTTAAAATGAATCTTGTGATTATGCCCACCTACCATTCTTTGATTTTCACTGTACAGTGTTACCAGAGCATATTAATTCTCCAGAGACACTAAAATAGAAGATACTGTTCACCTACCAGTGGTTATTCAGTCCACAGGACTGTAATATAGCTAGTATAAAGTAAAAGCCCTCAAAATAGACAGAATTGTCAGCACTGGGACCTCAGTGTCTATTGTTACATTGCAGTACTTGCTAATGTGGACATAGCCTGTGCCTCTGTGGATTCGGTTCCACCATGAATTTTTTCTTAGTGGGATGTATAGATTGAAGTAGGAAAAGTTTGTCTTGCCTGAAAGCAAGTCCTCTGTTTTCAACATTAAGTATTCATGTATCCCATAAAAATCAGGGAAATGCTTCTTTTTGACCTTTACTTTAGATCCTAATACTGTGTTGAAACAGAAAACAATGATAGCATGATCCACTTTTGAATTTGTACTTCAGTGAAGGCCCCAGCACTTAATGTGATGGATGGAGTGTAAGCCTGCAGATGAAGGCCCCTGTTTTTGCAGGGAGTTGAAGTTTAGCAAATAATTCTACCTAAACCCAACATATATGTTTTCCCATATTCACAGAATTTTGGAGAGAGTACAAAGCATTTTCTTGTTAGAACTGTTTGGTTAAAAAACTGCTGGGAAATATAAACAGGGTTTCTGCATGTGACAAGGTAACATCAAACTCTGAAAACAGAAAGTCCTCCAAGCACAGAAAGATAAGTAGCATGAAAGAATTTTTTCTGTCTAACACCAGACTACTTGCTTTTCAAATTTATTTTTGCAAAATAGAGAGCTTTAGATCTCTGGAAGAAAAAGAAAAAAATATCTGAATTATCTGATATCACAGCTGATCTGTATGTGTAGCCAGAAAGTGAACTATGCTTACAGACAGTGAAAAAATGGGAACCAGATCCCGACTATGCCTACCAGGAGGAACTAACATGTATCTTCCAGATCTGCAATTTTTGTACACTTTCTTGTGAGACACCCACTACTCTCTTATGGCATAACAGCTCTCATGAACCACAGAATAATACAGATTTAAATGACTGAGCCTATTACATGCTGTGTTTAAGTACAGGACACAAACAAGCATACCTTGATGTTTCACACAAGAAATGTCACTACTTGAAGGAGTATGCATAGAACTGGCCTACGATTATTACATTATTAAAAAAATAATAATAAAAGAAGTTTACAGTTATAAAGTATATGCATAGTACGGTTTTATATAGTACAGTTATAAAGTTTGAATTCCCGTTTAAAATAAAAAATAAAATCCAGCCCTTACCTAAAGCAAAATGTATTTTCTGATAAATTATTGTAAAGCAAAACTATTAATTCAAACTAAGCCATTAATCACTAACAAATTCTAAAATATTCTGCATGAATAGTCCTAAACTGTGTTTTTGTGTAAAGTGCTGGTTGATTGTTACATTCCACACCTAAATAGATTCATTTTAGTATGAAGCAAAAAAGAAAATCTATTCAGGATAAAACAAAATATTATCCAATGAACAACAGATACAGAAATATAATCAAATTGTTTATCACAGAAAACTTACATCTAGTAGTGTGTGAAGATGTTGATCCTGGAAAACACTGTGAAGAAAATCTAAATCTTTTTCACTGCAGTCTGTAAGTGCATGAATTTCTTCCAGGCTGTCCAGCACCTGTGAGACTGCTCCTATGGGGCAATAAACAGGAAAAAAAAAAAAAGAAAAAAGTATAAAAATCAATAAAGCAAAGACTCATGGTAAACTGAACTTTGGAAAATGAAACTTTCGTCTGCTGTAACTGGAACAGGAACTTTAAAAAGCTGGCATTTTTACAAGAAAACTCATAAAATAAACTTTATGTATGTTAACAGTGCCCATATATAGTATAACTCTATGTAAGAAATTATTTAACTGAAGAGAGGTCAAAACTTGTTCTTATTAAGCTTAGATTTCTACTATTTCAGCCTGGTTTCCAGTGATGTCTTATGACATCAGCTACTTGGATTACCTACCCAGCTGCCTGTCCTCACCATTCTCACCCCAGTCTTCTCTTTTTACACTTTTTGAACTCCTAGCCAGTTTCAAATACACATTCCAAACCAGTAAAAATTTGAAAGAATCAGTGCTCTCACAAATTCTTTTAAAGTCAGCATCTGGATAAAGAAGGGAAGAGAGATAAAGATCTGACTGCTGTGTCTGCCAGAGGAGAAAAAGAGGCTGCAACATGAGCTCCAGTATTTGTTCTGCTCTCCTGCTTATCTCAGGCCCAGTTATAGCAGTTGTTGCCTTTTGACCAGTTGATTATTTTGGGTCATAGGAAGATGTGGATGATTTTTATATGATGAAAGGGTGAAAAGAGAAGCAAGGGATATGGGGACAAAAAGGAGAAATGGGAAGCATTACGGAAGGTGGAAGTCCATGAGGAGCGTTGAACTCACAGCAGGGGAGGATGCAGAAACAGAACACAAATTCATAGTAAACCAGCCCATACTGGTTCCTTGTGGAACAATTTGTTTTAAGAATAAGATAACAGTGATGTCTGCCACTTATATGCATTAATAGAATGCTAACTTTGGCTTATGCAAACATGCAGAGCTCGTGTCTTCAGTTTTTCCACACCGTGTAAGTATATGGAAAAGTAGTAGCATATCCAGTGTTGGTCTGTAAAAATGCTGGTATCAGACAATGAACTGCTCAATAGTTTTCCATAAAGAAATTCTGGATACAGGATTCTATACATTCTGTATTCCACTAATTTCTCCTTAATGTGTTTATACTGTTTACTTATTCATTTGCCAGTATCCTTTTGTCTAGGAAATATCTAAGAAAATGCTATATTTCTTGAAATTCCACCCTCCACTGTATGAACAATTCTTATTCAAATGCTTTTGCAATCTATTATATTTTCAGAATATAATAAAAACAAAAAAACCCAACTTCCTCTTAACCACACAAGGAAACAAGTTAAATACACTTATTTCTCTGAGAACCTTTAAAAAATGTAATATACATCAAAAAAAAATACACAAAACCTACTGTATGAGACTTGTGACATCATGGCTATAGAATGACAAGTAAGTTACCAGTCTAGAAACTTGCATCACATTTAGTACAAATCTCAGTTTAGGATTCTCCTCACAGTACTTTGTGCACCGAGGTTAAGAGCCACAGTATTTCCCTCACTCACAACTCATGGCTCAGGAGTAGTATGACTTCTTAGTCGTCTCCCATTAAATGTGTCTGACTGCACAGTAGTTCCAACTGGTGTATTCATTCATGTTCCTATAAAGAAGTGGTGATTGGTCAGCAAATAAACATTTTGCCTTATTGTAGCTGCTGCACATGGGGTCAGGTGCATGGAACAAGAGAAAAACAACCCTCCATCTTTGATAATGAACAAGCACGCTCAGCTGAAAGGAACTGTCCATATTCCTCTGTTTCCAACACAGCTTCCACACCAGGGGACACAGCAGGAAACCTGAGGAAATACAGGGACTGGGAATCTGCTGGTTAAGAGCATGGAATTATCACAGCTAAGCCTCAATGACAAGGAAGAAAAATATTACCTTGGGACCCAAAAGGGCCTGCATTAAGTTTAGTATGTTCAGCATGTCAGTTAAAGTTTGGTGAACTTAGAGGTCCTCAATCCTGAAGGAAAATATTTGACTTCCCAGGATGCAGATGTTTAGAAGGAAATTTATTAGGATTCTCTTTTATTTCTATTCTTGTTATGCTCATAATTTAAATTAATTATTTCCTATCAAAACTTCACATTATTGGTTCACCCTTTTGGTCTATTTGGAGAGTTTAATGAAAACTCAAGAAAAGATTCACTTCAGAGGTTTGGATATCTTAAAGAGTCTCTTAGCGCCACTCATGTTGCTCATAACCACTAAAACTTAAGCCAAACTCAGAGGCAATGAGAAGTGTGTTGAAAGTTGCCTGCAGCACTGTATTACTGTGAAAAACACTGAATGTTCTTGACCATCACATTATTTATCTCACAGTATTATTAACTTTGGAAATTTTACTTTGTGGAATACTTAGAGGTCTTTGAAGTTGAAAAATGACATGTTACATCTCAACAAACTTTAAAAAAAATGGTTTGGAATTCCCATTATGCTTTGTTCATTAGGAAATTTTTTCTCCTGTCCACGGGTCACATTGAATAGATAGCTGTAAAAGAATGTTTCCAATAATATCCTTAACAAAACTGATGATAAGTTCTGACAGTGACTTCACTAATCCCACAAAATCACAGTCCTACCTCACTTTGTTTTTCACTTACAATATTACATTGTATCTACTCCCATGTCTGTAATGCATTTGCAATAACATGCACCTCCATGAGAAAATGGCATAATAGCAATATACTGACAGCATGCTAGTGCATTAAAAAATGACAGAACAATTCTATAGGCATTTTTGTGAACACTTAAACTCTCTTACAGACATCTGGTTAAAAACCTAAGAATATCTTTCAGAAGAGTTTTACATTCAGATCAAAGATACAAAATAAAATAAAGCAATCTTTACAGCACACCTGTGCCTAAAAAGATTTATATTCTATCATACTTCAGATGAATTTCTAACCTTTGGTGAAAGTGTAAATGCACTCAATATTTATAATTAAAACTTGTATCCTCTAGAAATAGGATTTAATCTCTTTAATCTCTTTGCTCACTGGGGCAATCCCAAGCAGAAATACAGGCTGAGTGGATTAAGTGCAGCTGTGCAGGGATCCTAGTGCCTGAAAAACCAGACATGAGCCTGCAACATATGAGTGCAGCCCAGGAAGGCAACCATAGCCTGGGCTGCATCAAAAGAAGTGTGTTCAGTAGGTCAAGTGAAGCAATTCTGCCCCTCTACTCTGCTTTGGCGAGATCCCCCCTGAGTTCAGTTCAGTTCTGGGGCTCCTAGTGTAAGAAATGGAGCTGCTTGAGTGTGTCCAGAGGAGTACCATGAGTATGACCAGGGAGCTGGAGCACATCCCTCCGAGGACAGGCTGACAGAGTTATAGTTCAGAAATCGTTCTCTCTTACAGCTGAATTCTATCTCTACAGTCTTTGTAGTTCTCATACAGAACCATTAATTCTGCCTAATGTTGGTACTGGTTCATCAAGTTGCAAGTAGAAAAAGCTTTGGTAAAATAAGAGTGTTGTTATTATATCCTGTATCCAGCTAGTCTAATCCGGAACATGTGGTTTGGCTCAAAAAACTGAACTTTAGAGGTAGGTAGCTGTTGCTTACCTCTTCCCAGAAGAGGGAAGAAGAGAATAAAAGAAAAAAAGATTACAAACACCCACTTAAGTCTTGGTCAGTCATAAACACTCCTTTGAGCAATGAGAATTTGTTAGAGGAAACCAGATCTTGTTTAAATACAAAACTATAAAACTGTGACCTTTTTGCAAGTCTCCTGCAATTAGTATTCCAGGAAATGACTCTGCGGAAGACCTTGTAGCAACCATTATAATAATAGTATGCTTTATTAAAGAGACACTGACAAAATCTAAATGCATTAGATTTGTAGAACCACATAAAATTAAGTTCCTGACATCAATCACTCATTTTAACATGTTCATTCCCATAAACTACCTTAACTGTATTGGCTTTTCAACTATTCTTTATGTTGTATAAATAGGTAAGTAACTATGTCTTGAAGATTTTAGAGTGGTTTTTAAATGACTAACCAAAGCTTAGCTGCTATTTCCTATTTCTCTGTATATCACAATTCAGTCCTTATGCCAGTCAATCTACAAGAAATACAAGTTGATTTTTTCCAGCTTCATTTCTTGGCTTTGTTCTTGTGTGTATCTGCTGGAAATGAAATTAAAAATTAATCCTGGCTGTTGAAGCACAGCACAGAAGGTAGGATTTACATTTCACCTTGTTTCTGAAGAGGTCTCAGGCTGGCATATACAGCAAGGACAGAAGAAAAAATCAGAAATGGTTAGATTTTAGAGTGATCAAATATTAGAATCACTAAATGAAATCACTCAATACAATCACATAAGGAACAAGTATGAGCATTACTATAAAGTGAAGTTATTTTCAGGAAAAAAAAAATTAAAATAAAAATTGTGAGATTCTGTGTCCTGGTTTGGGTGAGAACAGAGCTGGTTCTGTTCAGTGATTTTACTTTTCAGCTCAGTTCTTCTAACTCACTGCACTGTCTGAATTTAGCAGCCTGCTTTCGCAGACAGTGTCTGCTGCTGGCAGTGATAACAGCCCGTGATTACAGATACTAGCAAGGACTAGTGTGCAGACCAAGGCCACTGCTGGATCTTGTGTACCACACTGAGGGGTGCAGGAAAGTGAAAGACTGCACCTGCAGGGAGGATTGAACAGAGCAATTGACCCCAAACTGATCAACGAGGTATTCCATCCCATATATGTCATATTTGGTATAAGGCAGAGGGATCTGGAGGGTCTATAGCCGCTCTCTCTCTGGGGGCTCCTGGGCTCCTGTCCCCTCTTGGACCGCTTTGACAGATTTGCTTGGCTTGGCTCAGGTCGTCTTTTGGTTCCTTCCTTGGAGCATCCGAGGAGGACTCTGTAAGTTCTGCCTTTGATCCCAATCGGTGTGTTCCTGAATCTGGTACCAGAATCCGGCTCCTGAACACAGCTCCCGTCTGCTGCGGGGCCCAGTCTGGGACTCCCCCAGTGCCTGCTCCACAGCATCAGTGGTGACAGTCACATAATTACCATAAGGGGGATTGGGTTTCATTATTAGTTTTGTATATATTCGTCTATATTCTGTTATTATTATTTTAATTTTCATTAAAGCTGTTCTAGTTTCCTCTTCTAATTGCTAAATCTCTCTCCCTTATTCCCTTTCTCTTCCCCTTTGGGGAGGGAGGGGGGTTAACAAAGAGCATCTGCTACAGGTCTAAGAGGCCACCCTGACCCTAAACTGTGACATTCTGATAGAGTACATGTGGTGAAATGATAATGAGATAACTTTTACTAATATAGCACATTAGGTAGTTAAGGTCTCTATCAAAATTCTCTGGAAATTATGAGATGCTTGTCAGCTGACGTTTTCAAATCACAATCACATACACATTTAAAACTGTTCACTTGAGCGAAATATGAAAGTCTAGGTTCAATATCAGCATAATTACAACACGTTATAATTGAACACAGGGCCAGGTTTGCCTTGGTAGCAGTGGATAGGAGTTAAAAACGTGTAAGAAAGAACTCTTCTAGCTCCTGTTAGTCCTGTTAAGAAAATACTAAACATGATGTCTTCATTAAAGGCAAGAAAAGAAGCTTTCATAGAGGTGGGGCCTTTCTATGTGTGCTCATGTAACTTCTTAGATTAAGAGAAAACCAACTGCGTACCAGATGCTCTTCACCACTTTAAACCACATCTGCAATTGCCTCTAACCTCACATGATTCTTTGTTGCTCCCTGATGTTCATTATATTCCAGAGCAACTATCTCTGTAAGGACAGATAACAGCCAAAGCATGTGTATACATATGCCTATAACTGTTTAAAATGTGGTGGGAGATACATGTTTCACATACATACAAAGCAGTGTAATTAAAACACAGGGCAGGTAAGGACTCTATCCTCATATTTGAGCTATAGGGTATTTAATGACTTCTTTCTTGGACAGAAACCAAAAATAAGCTTTAAAAATAAGCTCCTACATGCACACAGTTATGTGAATGCTACTGGGAAGCAATTAAGATAGTAATAATATATACATACACACTATATATTTTTTTTTCATATCTATAAAAATCAAGAAGAGTCTGGGGGAGAATTAGAAAGACACATTTATGGAGATTAGACTGAAACTGAAGAAAGGCAGTTGGTGTAATAGAAGGCACAAGCATTTATAACTAAATTAAAGAAGGTAGGAACACCTACAGAATACAAGAAGGGAAATAAAGTTACGTAAAATTCAGAGAAGAACACCAAAGGAAATAAGTTCAGGACAGGGAAATAAAGATTGGAGGGAAGATGAAAAGACCAAACNGGGGTGGGGGGGTCGGGGCAGCACTTTGTGTATGCGCATATTTCCAGCTTTCTCCCGGCTCCATACTTGTGACTTTACACAAAGTGTAGCAATTTCTTTCCCCATTTCTCTCCCACTGTACAACTACCCACAGATAAGACAGAAGGCAGTTTAGTGTGCTGATAAAGAAATATGTAGTGAGAAGGTATTGCTTTTCAGACCAGACCTGTACCTTACAGGTAGCACACTCACATGCAACTAAACAAATAATATTTTCAGAAGTGAATGCTCTTCACTATTACTTCCTTAGACACTTTCTTCCTCACTGCAAAAATATATGAAAACCCTCTAGTGAACAGGATGAGGCCAGTACACTCTATCAGTAAGTTTACTGAAGAAAGGCTCTACGCACAAAGTCCAAAAAACAATGGCAGAGACTCTGTTTGGGATTTCTGGTTTTCCCTACAACTGTACAGAAATAATACTGTTGCAAAGGTTTTACATAAAAATCCAGAGTTCTATTACCAGATAGGCATTCTGAGATGGGGAAATAAGACTAGGATCATCATCACCCTTAACTTACAAGATCGAAAGAATGATTCAAAGAACAACAACAGAATCTATGAGTTTGATTAGAAATGGAGACATGGACATATATATCTTGCTGCCCTGACCTAGGATGGAAGAACTGTTAGCCTACAAATTGTAAACTGCTTCAGGGAAAAAACCAACTTTTTATAGCTTGTATTTTGAGATGCTGAATTAGCTTTGAAATGGTTGTGGTTTGCATCAAAGGGTCTAGTATTTCACACCTTATCCTCAGTCTAGTGCAGTCTGTAGGTTTTAGAAGTGTTTGTGCTTTCAGGTCTGTCATGAAGCGTGCAGCTAATGTGCAGCAGAACTTCCTCCCTGCATGTCAGTAATGTTCCCTCATGAAGGAGATACATATTTACTTATTTGAACCAGGTGCATGCATATACACAACACATATGCATATATCATGTATCACACCAACACAGAATGATCAAGAAAGTTCATGCAAGGTTATATCAAGAAAATAATATATGACTAACTTTACAATACATGTTTAGTGTTACGAGGATAAAAGCCCATTAGTTTATGAAAACATTAATTTTGGAAATAAAACAGAAACCCAAACCATTTTATCCTTTATAANTAAAGAGTGGAGGGATGATGAAAAGACCACACAAAGGGGAAAAAAAAGCCAAAAAAACACACACACAAAACCCCCCAAAACCAACCACAAAAAAATCCCAACCAACAACACCAAAAAACAAAATCAAACCACCACCACAATAAAAACACCAAAAAACTCAACCTTAAATAAATAGAGAAGGGAAAACAGTAGATAAGCTTTTCCTAAACAGAAACAGGAATGCAGATGAGGGTACNTTTCCCTACAACTGTACAGAAATAATACTGTTGCAAAGGTTTTACATAAAAATCCAGAGTTCTATTACCAGATAGGCATTCTGAGATGGGGAAATAAGACTAGGATCATCATCACCCTTAACTTACAAGATCGAAAGAATGATTCAAAGAACAACAACAGAATCTATGAGTTTGATTAGAAATGGAGACATGGACATATATATCTTGCTGCCCTGACCTAGGATGGAAGAACTGTTAGCCTACAAATTGTAAACTGCTTCAGGGAAAAAACCAACTTTTTATAGCTTGTATTTTGAGATGCTGAATTAGCTTTGAAATGGTTGTGGTTTGCATCAAAGGGTCTAGTATTTCACACCTTATCCTCAGTCTAGTGCAGTCTGTAGGTTTTAGAAGTGTTTGTGCTTTCAGGTCTGTCATGAAGCGTGCAGCTAATGTGCAGCAGAACTTCCTCCCTGCATGTCAGTAATGTTCCCTCATGAAGGAGATACATATTTACTTATTTGAACCAGGTGCATGCATATACACAACACATATGCATATATCATGTATCACACCAACACAGAATGATCAAGAAAGTTCATGCAAGGTTATATCAAGAAAATAATATATGACTAACTTTACAATACATGTTTAGTGTTACGAGGATAAAAGCCCATTAGTTTATGAAAACATTAATTTTGGAAATAAAACAGAAACCCAAACCATTTTATCCTTTATAAAGGAAAATTAAATTTTATTTCTGTAGTGTTGCAAATACTGAAAACAACAACAACAAAAAAAAACCCAGGTAATTTTAATACTGCCTCTAAACTAGAATCTTCATAATTCTGTGGAAATCATGTTACTTGTGGTTAATTATACTTTCAAAGTTACAGACAGATCTATTAAAACCATACAGGCTCTTTCACTTGAACAGGCAGTATTAAAACTGAAAATAGCATAGAGAAGAGAAAAAAGCAGATTTTTAAGCATGCAAAGACACACTCCAAAGCTGAATGATACGCCTTAAAGGAAAACAAAGGGATACCTACTTTCTGCTGCTAGAAGTCCTAGTAGGAAGGCAGCATTTGGACAAACAACAAACAGTATGAAGATTTCAGAGCAAGCGATATATAAAGCTGCAACCTATAGCACGCTAGTTCAGCCACAAAATAGTATGAACCAAGTGACAAGACCCCCACCCCCTCACCCCATTTTTTTAATATATTTTTTTTACTGTGCGAAGCAAATGGGACTTGTGGTCTGGGATGGGAGGAAAACAAACACTTGGCATTGGGAAGGTAGCACATGTATGCAGCTTTAGGTATCTGTAGTATCAGAATTTTTCCAACATTGGTTAAATTATTTTTAAAAACTCATGGACAAAAATGATTTCAAGTAAGAATATTGTGAGAAGAGAACTGGCAAACTCTTTCACCATACAGCAAATGGAGCGTAACATCATATTAATGTATTTGCTAACTATAATTTAGCAATATTTTTTTTTAAAGTTTCAGTAACAACCATTATGAGAATCATTTAGAAATATAACGATTTTATTACAGATTTTAATTAACAATGACTTCATATACTGAGAAGTTTTTGTATTTAAACATTTTTTATTCAAACAAAGATTAAATAGGTGAAAAATCATAAAATAATGGAATATTGGAAACACTCAAACTCATGATCTCAAAACTGATAGTCAGTTATACCTGTAATTCTAGATAAGGAATTAATAACAATAAATTCTAAGATGGGTAATTGTTTTCCAAGCACTCACACTTAAAAATGTTACACAGGATCCTTTGTAAATACTTACAAAATCAGTGGTAATTTTTGCATAACAACAGTATTTCTTTTTCTTCTTCTTGTCAATGACACTTACCTTTTTTATGATATGGGCTTATATTGCCCATATTTCATGGACTTTAAATCCTGTAAAACTACTAACAACTTCCTAACTCGTGAGTTAATCTAGTTTTATGTATGTTGGAAATGGTGATCTTACAACCTGGCCAAATATTTGCTCTTCTATCTCATTCTGAAAGACTATCAGATTTAGCTTTTTTTCCTTTACTATTACTTTCCAAATTGAAAATCAAGATCTCATACTGCTAAAAATTTCTCATTTCATATGACAATATAGATTCCATCAAAATAAAAAAGAATGATCATTTTCATTTACATGCAGCAATCCTGAGGCAAAAAATCAAAATGCATTTGTATAGATGCCATATGAAATTTGTGCCTTGCAGTTTGAGAAAACAAGCTAGAAATACCAATGTAGATTTAACACGTCTAATTTCTGCAGAATGCAAAAGCCCTACGTTTATCACCTTCCACCATTACCACAAAGCTCAGAAACCACATGAATGTTCAAGAAGTACTGCAAGAGTGGTATTTGTTAGCCTAGGCTAAATAAGTACATTTGGTCTGTCAGTCTATCATAAACTATGTTGCCGTACATTCTCTGTGGTTAAACAGAAATACAGCATCATAAAATGCCTTACAAGAATCTAGAACTGTTTGCAGCTAAAAACTGCTCAGAAACCTTTTAGTCACAATTCAGAATAGGAGCAAGCAATTCAAGCAGGCACTATAGAGGGAAGTCCTTTAACCAACAGGCAAGGTTTGCTTTAATCTAAAAATCAGTTACTCAGTTTTCCAGGGACTATGGATTATCTACTGGCTTAACTAAAACACTGACTCAGTAGTTCTGAGAAAGCGGCTACAAAAGGCTTCTAAAAATACCAAGTTATAAAAAACTTCTTCAGCTTATGGGCTTTTCTAGCTATTGGTCCAAGAAATGCAAACATCTTGAATCTATTTAAAACTCCAAAGTAAGCTAAAAGCCTTCCTGAATTCCAATTCCCAAGTCAAAATTTCAAAGAACTCCACAGCTTTTCCTTTTCCAGCTGCAGAACAGAGGAGCTAAAGAAGCAGAAGGAGAAATAAAAAGCTTTACACTGCTGATGTGTAAAGCCTGAGGCATTGTTATCAAAACACTTGAGCACTTCTGTACTCTGCTAGGATACAAATGGTCAGCATGTGACACAAGCAGAGGAAATCCTGTCTTGACCTATTGTGCAATCACATGATAGGAGGGCCAGGGAGGGCAGGGGAGAGGGGAGGAAGTTGGTTGGGGAAGGGCAGCAGAGAGCAAATTGATTGTGAATTTCTCTGGCACCTAATTAATTTCATGACCCACTTCAAATACTCTCTATTGGGCCAATTTTTCTCACATGCCAGATTTAGCCTTCAGGGCTGCTGATTGCTAACTTCTGATTTATGTTTGTTTCAGCATATTAAAAATACCCAAAATATTTACTGCCTTGGGGAGCTGACATTTTATGATGTCATTTGAGCTTTTTTGTGGCTTTGCTAAAGAAGTTAGTGAACACGGCCTATCAGCAGTAAAGTAATATTCTAGTTTAAAAGTATTTACCTCATTTTTCAAAACATTTTAAAAGCCTTTATCATACTCTCTCAAAATTCAGCAAGACTGATTTCTGCCATGTTACCACATGATAACAGAATGATAGTGGGATTAAGTTAAATCCTTCAGAGGACAGTTGCTGACAAAAGAAGAAAAAAAATCACCAAGAACAAGCTGTGGGAACCAAAAATTAACAACACACGCAGTATGAATGAAAGGAAGATGTGTACAGAAAAATATCTGGTTGACTTTAAATGAAATTTATCTGTGTTCACTCCCATATAATTTATGCAATTTGCTGACCTTCATTGGAAAGCTGTCTAATAAGAATAACTTTTTTTATTCTGCATCTAAGAAAGAAATCTGACTTGCTACCTATAGTTCCTTCATATTGCATGCTATTACTCTGGTAGTACAGGAAGATGCTCAAAGGTTCCAGCAATCCCAGGTTCATTGAACTCTGAGAAGAACACTTCTAGATTAATCTGGAAAAAAGACAGAGCTGTTTTTTTGTTTCTATGTTTAGAAAGACCTGGAGAAGGACAAGATATACAATTTGCTTAACTTAATAAGCATTTATGTTTCTGCATCTTTATCTCAGTAGGAGTTCCACATTTGCCCATTTCTGACAAATCATTTAATTTTAATGATAAGATTAATTAAATTTTATGTGAGGATTAAATTAGGCAGCAACATTTAAAATATTAAACACTCTTCATTAGAGTTTATGAACTGGAATAACATTATGAGATGTTAGGAAGGAAATTTAAAGAACCTTAAGATAGGGAAGTTTCTACTGCAAATCAAGAGCTTTATGTCTAACTTCTATCAACTAGTTCAATTCAGAATCATGACATGATCTTATCTTTGCAAACTAGAAATATCTGAAAACCCTGTTAGAGTTCTTCTGAAGAAGGAACAAAATAGATTTCCTTATCTATCAATTTCAGAAGCTGAAAATTGCAGTATCTTTTTTTGCAAGATTCAGTGTTTATCCTGTGATATTAAATATTTTGTCAGCTAATGTAATGGGTCAGGCAAACATCACAAAAACTACCCACTTCGTAGGGTTTTCTGATTATCTGTGATCTCCTATCAGTGTGATCAACAATATTACTTTAGAGACTAACTATGCTTTGCTGAGATGTCCAAGCTATTGTTTCATTTATTTATATTTATATTGTTTCAGATGAATGCAAGACAACAATGAATCCAATGGATATTCTGTAGAATTTACATGTGTGCTGCATTCATGTTTTCTGTGAGCAGAAAAAAACAGAACTTGCACCTTTGCTCTTTGCCGATATCTGCAATTACATCAGGAAGACACATGCCCGGGTGATGTGAGATTGAAACTGCAAAGAGGAACTGCAGTTTTTAGGTTAGGAAAGTTGCCACTGCCAATCATGTTGGTGGCCTATTTATTCTACTGAAATGGGGGAAGTAGCTGGAAACAAAAATTGAAGCACTGTAAGTCTGGGTGAAGTAAAACCAACTTATTCTTTCTTTAATAAAATATATGTACCCTTACTCATAAATACATGGAGTATTCAAAAGCTGGCTGCCTGAAGATAAGCCATAAGGCTGTGATCACCCATTTGCAGCAGATGATCTGAGATTCCCATTTGCTTCTATGGAAGGTATGAACAGTGTGCATCTCTAAAGACGAAGCAGTCTTTTAATTTAAGTACTCAAACTTGAATTCCAAGAAGTGAAATTTAAGAATTTCAACAAAAAAACCTGCCCCGAATTCCTATATTAATGACATTGAAATAATTTATAAAAATTACTTGCTCATTTGAAAGAGAAAAAAGGAAAACTTAACATATGCAGTCAGTAATTAATTTTCTCATGTACAAATAAATTGTGAAAGAGAATTGTCACACAGCAGTTCAGTACATGTAATTAAGTTCTTGAAATGTCTTCTAGTAAAAGTGTATAGCTAAAATATCTGCCTGTACGATTTAGTTGTTCAGTACAATTAAAGAGAGAGTGATATTAGCTGTAGATTTTTCTTATTCAATCATATAGACCAATTCAGACTTTTGCACTGCAAAGACTGTGAGTACTGTCATGTCAAAAATAAGGTACACAACCATGACAGGGCTGTGTCAGTCTAGGTACTGCCAGGTTATTTAAATTCCTTAATATGGGCTGAGGACAAAAGGACTTGAAGCAAGATCACTGTCCTGCCCCAGGCTTAGCTCTGTCCTCACTGCACAGCAAAGGTTTCATCTTCGTCTTCCCCTTTGTCCCTGAAGTACATGTGTTTTCTCGCTCTGAAGATTTGGGGGACAGGTTATATAGTATCAGAAATACTGTCCAGAGTGCTTTAAAGAGGAGACATCTTAATCAGACTGTTCTCTAAAGCAGGAGATCAAGAAACTCGGGTGTACAATGGTTTCTTTTTAGAAATAACTGTTAGTAGTGTATGAGAACCTTGCTGCTGCTGCTTAAGGATTCAAGACAAAATTTTAGTAACCTTTTATGCTCAAGTAATATAAAGAGAAATATGAGGTTAGAGCACTATTTGTAATTAAATGTAATTAAATGTACATACAAATAAAAAAAATCAGAATTTCAGTAAAAACTTACAACTGTGTAGGGATTTTTCTCTTTATTTTCTTGTCAGTAACATCATTATGACTGAAAATTATTTTTGCTTTCACATAACATGAACTTAACAGGCAACTTTAAGAAATCACAAGAAATTAGTAAATAATAGGAACTCTTAGTCATGACAGAATTGAGAGAGATTGACTACAGTGTATATACTTTCTTTTAATATACCTGAGGAGGTGGGGTCTTCAGAGAAGTCTGGCAGCTCTTCAGGTGGGTCACCATAGAAGGAGTTGAATTTGTGGCTTGACACAGCTGCTAGTACTGCCCCCTGAATAAAAAACACCCATGAAGTCTAAGTTACACAAAGAACTTACAAATGAAACATTTCCAGGCACCTTGGATTGCTCAATCTCTCGAGGTGTCTTGTGTGTTGACCTTCTCAGTGAAGCATGTATAAATTTTAATCTTCATCTGTGCTTCACTCTTACCAGTGACCATATCTAACAAGAGCTAGTCATATACACTAAACAGTAAATATATTATTTGTGAGGAGATTCATAAGAACAATTCTTTATGAGAAAGCATTTTTAAAAAGTTAAGGGTGAGGCACAAATTCCCATAGTACAATGTAAACACCTTGGGTTTTTTCCTTTTTCATAGACTGGGTGGCTTAGCAAGTAAAAGAATTCACTCTTTAAAGCAGATTGTTATCTGAGAAATTGTCAGCATCTGACAGTAACAGCACTAGGATATTTGACATCCATAATATTTCTACATGAAAATATAACAAACTTAGACTCCCAGAATGAGTGTTACATGGGAAGTTATGAAGCCAGAAAGATGGTTATCTGCTGTGACATATATTTACTTGCTCAAGTAAATTACAACTTAATCACTCAGATCTTAATGTCTTGCAGTTGTGGCAGTAGGCATAGTGGACAACAAATAATTTCAGGAAACACCGTAGAAAAATTCTTCGGATAAATTGGTAGAAAACAAATAGCACGGGTATAAAAGCTCTCAGGACACTAAATACAGTGTTCTCCCCAGGAAAAAATCTGGAAAAGATCTGACACTGCATCTACAGCAGGAAAATAAGTTGCATTCTAAAATGTACTAGCTGCCATTTGAATGAAAGCACTACCTGGATATACAAACCACCTGAGAGAAAGTGCTGTTTTTCATGAGCTATGGCAACTGTTGGGTCCTAATTATCAGTTGTTTTTGCAGCTACATAAACTTCTTCAGGGCAGCAGCTCAATATGTATATCTGATTCTGAGCTTTATTATAAATCATAGCAAATTATAATACCTCATGTTTCTGCTAAAATTTTCTCAACCTTTCCATGAATTTTAAAATGTTTCTGTTAAACTTTCAAAGATAAGAACTGAAGGGAAACGATGTTGTTTTGGGCTAAAATGTTAACATCCTTTTCAATGCAGCTGAGAGATAATGTTGTTAAACATAAAGGGCACAAACTGAAGAACACATATTTGCTCTTCTTGAAAAAAGACATTAAAACATTATTAAGTTTCTATTATTATTAGTGTAATACAATAACATAAGCCATTGTACTATTCTCTGCTCTCTAGTAATTCATATTACAAGAATTACTGAATTAACTGCAGATGAAGACCTTATACACACCTTGGCTGAACCACAAAATTTGCATAGAAATTGAATCTGAAAACTATGGACTAAGAAGGAAAGGATGAACACCCTTAACAAGGCATCATTGCACTAAGCAACTGCGAAGGCCTGTTCTGACATTTATTTTATTGCCAACTTCAGAGAATAAATTTCTTTTAGTGATTTTAAAATTAATAAAGTATCATACAAAATTCAAGTTAATTATATTGTTTTAACACTGCATTCCTTTTACCTTTAGTTTTCGTCTTGCATTGAATTTTCTCAATTGTTCTACTGTTTCTGGAAGATGAATCTTGTATGCATAGCGATCTCTCTCCTTAAAAAAACCCACAAAAACAAAGCAAAAGAAACATTAAATACAAGCTTTTATTATTCTCCTGATGTTAGGAAACTGGGCAAGAAGTGTACCAGCTAATAAGTATCCTAAGGTGAATGAGGATTTGTTGCAATTTAAGGAAAATTTAAAGAAAATAAGAAGGTTTAAAATATTTTGAAAAATTCAAGAATATTTTCTTTTTGTAATTTTGCTTCCCACTTTGCAGGAAGACCCTAGCCTTTTGTTTCACCGTTGTGGTGTTAGCCTGTGGCTAGCACTGACCTTTGAAGCTGGCAAGTACAAAGTTGTTCCACTTCAAATCCCAGGAAACAACATTCTCGAGCACTCTTTTAAGGGGTGCTTGACACTTCAGGTAAGCTTGGGAGCTGGGGTAAGTATCCAACAGAGCAGGAACTGCCAGCTCAATGACTGCTGACACCAGGTACTAGCTTACAAGAAGAATTCTTCATTGTAGATGCAGACAAAATGAATAGTGGACAGTGGAGGCAGCACTTGCTGCTAGTGACTACTTTCTTCCCCTGCCCCAAATCATTAGAGAAGCAACATACACTCATTAATTTAGTGTAAGATGTCACTTGCATCTTCTGAATCAGTGAAAACACTGGCAGAAGTAATTCAGTCTCTGAACAGCACTAAAGGTGTGTCTGTCTCATGCTGTATTTGGCAGCTATCTATAAATGGTTTAGAAGAAAATTCTGAGTCAGCAGGGAAGGTAGTTTATTGTAGGCAAAAATGTGAGAGGACTGACAGAATGCTGGCCTGAGCTTGAAAACAAAGTTGTGTGAAACTAAATCTCTCTCCTCGCTTGTCTTTCAACATATAATGGCAAGATCAGAAATGGAGCACAGACACCAAAAGTGTTATGCTATATAGGCAGAACTTGCACATTCACATTACAGAATTACCTTTTTAAAAAGCCTAATGACATTAGTTAATCAGACAACAAAAAATGGCAAAGTTTTCTGCCAAAATAACCCTCAACCAAACTTTTCCTTTGGCATATGTGGTTAAGGTCACAAAGTGAGGAAAAAGTAAAATTACAAGCAGGTAAAATCAGACCACCTGACCACAGACTGGAGTACGATTATTTGGGACTCACAGATGTGGTGTCATTCTTCTGCTCTTTGAAACAGTTGATGCACTATGTATGACCCAGCTGAACAGACAGACCTTTGGCTCCTTTTGAGTGGAAAGGTTGGAACCTGCTGTTTCATGGTATTCAGAAGAATGCCTTAACCACTGTTACTCCCAGGAGAAACACACTCCTGCCCTCCTTTTTATATCCAGACCATTCTGCAGCTTGGAATACAGGAGTCAGAGCCAGAAAGAGAGCAGAGAAGAGCAAGAATGAATGACTCCATTCACTAGCAGCTAGACCATATATTTGGAGGAAGAAGAATGTAAAAGCCTGTGCTTCCCAGGCTGTTGGGTTTGTTTGTTTGTTTTTTGTTTGTGGGTTTTTGTGTGGTGGTGTTTTTTTTTTTTTTGTTTGTTTGTTTGCATTTAAAGCATATTATCACACATTTTGTACAATGTCATGTCTACTTTGAAAAGTTCAAAGAAACAAAGAAGTAAATCTTTCTCGCCCTTGAAGAGGAAACTGGTGTGTAGCCAGCTGCTTTTACTACCTTTAACCAGGGATGATTCAGTGCTTCATATACTGTTATCCTTTCTGCTGGATCCAGCATAAGCATGCGGCGTACCAGATCTTTGGCACTTTCAGAAATATGGCTCCATTGCCTAGGATTCATCTGATAGAAGAAATTAAATTAATAATCAGTACGTATAAAATAACCTACTTTTTATGTAACTGCAGAGATTTAACAGTGGTTGATACTTGTAAACATTTTATTACCATAAATGTTAAAGGAATTTCTATGGCTTTTAATAGCTCACAAAATTGTACATTAGTTGCTATTGAAATGGCATAAAAAATTGAAAACAGTGAATACTGTAGAATGTCAGAGCTGACATATCCTTAGTGCTATGTTAGAGTCACAGTATCATTTTCTACCTATGCTACATTTTGTTCAGATAAAAGTGATCCTTCACTAGGAAAAGAAAGGCTGACAATTATTGTCTGACAGTTAACTATGCATATGATACATGTAGAAATTAAATCCACTCCTGAACTCAATATAAGGAATAGCATGACAGTTTTGTGCCAGTGATGCTGAGTAAGAAGGGAGTAAGCTCATGCCTGTTGTGAACTACCCTGGTTCTGTGCCACAGGTATCATGGACAATAGCTCTTCCCAATAAATTCCTTTCAATTCTACAACAGTAAAGCACCATCAAGCACTCAGGTAGGAAAGCATACTGACACGTGATTGACAGATCTGTGCCAAATTAGTCAATTAGTCCATAAATGATTCTATCCTTAAGCTATTTTTAGCATTTCTTTAATTTATGAAGCACTTAAGTTTTATTTAGTTGGTACACTGCTAATTTTGCAATGTACTAAATGAAAATTCAAAATTATAACCAGACTCTTTTCAATGTTATAAACTGTTCACTTAAAGAGGTTCATTTTATTTAAAATCAGTCTTTATGAAAAATGATTGCTTTAAGTTGGAGCACTCAGGAACAGTCTCTGGCTATGAAAAGCACATTTATAGTTAAAATTTGTCGATTCTTTTTTAGCTTTAATGAAATGAAGGCAATTGCAAATTTGCGGGAAGATTGTTTTGAAATCCTTATACTGTTTTCACTGAATAGACATATTATTGTGTAAACAGGAACAGAAAAGGAACAGAGAAGACACAGTGTGCTGGCCATCACCCTTTTTAAACAACAAAAAGTTAACTTGTGTGCATCCAGAAGGTTTTAGCTGCTTAAGAGAGTCCATAAAGAAATCTTTGATAAAGTGGAACTGGAACATCTACTAGTCTAATGCAATCCCAAAACTAGTGCCATTAAAAAATTCTGCTGTTTCTAGGAGCACAAAATGTAAAGAATGAAAAATGTGCTCCCTACCAAGTGCAGTACTACTGCTGTCACATTTTAGCAGACCACTGTTAAGTTTATTCAGTAAAATATTTCCTAAACCATATTACAGATTATTGGACAGTTTTAGGAGCTTCCACTTTTTATTTGCTAATACACAGCTCGTGTATGACCTTGGTTGCAAATCAGAGCAAAGCCGATCTTGGATGAAACCACAAAATAGTGAAGTCAAAGCTTTAAATTTGTTTCTGTAATGGCTCTAGATGTTGTGAAACATGCTTATCTTGCATTCACACCACTCTGCTTTTAGTTGCAAGTGGCTCATTTTGAATTATCAGCTGCACTTTACTACATACTTTCCTGAAAAGAAAAACATCTAACTACAGTTTTAGAGTAACATGCATTAGGTTTTAAATCAAGGCAATATGATGACCAGCCTTTATGATAGATCATCTGGTTGATTAAAAAAATTGAAAGGATCTATAAACCTAAGGTAACAAGGTAACATACAGTATCTTATATGTCACAGATAAACCTTATGCAACCCTACTAAGCTCAATGTACAGTTAGGTGCTAGCTGTTGCACTCATTTTTTTTTTTATTTCATCTGAGTAAGTTATTTCATCTGAGTAAGTATTTCCATAATCTAACCTAACATTAGTTTAAAACACAGCAGGAACAAGATATACTAGAGAGAGAAAATCATCTCTCTTCCTGTGTAAAACAGACAATTTCTCTAAGTTTCAAATTTCAAACAGCCTAAATACAAAAATCAATTTCCAGAAATTTTACCAGCAGAGCTCCTCTCACTGGAAAAGGATTCAGGCATACTGTCATTTACCTTGTATTTTCCTTTAATAATGCCTTCAAATAATCTTTCCTTGGTTCCATAAAAAGGCAAGCAACCGCTTAGCAGGATAAAAAGGATCACACCACAACCCCAAACATCTACAGGCTTCCCATAAGGTTCTCTTTTTACCACTTCTGGGGCCATAAAATGAGGTGTTCCTACACGTCCTAAATGGAAATAAAAACAAAATTGAGTCAAAGTGATGTGTGTCAAGCAGGGAAATGAAGAATATCACTGCATTAAACTAAAACAGGTTTAGTAAGTTTTGTTCATGAGTTAAGATTTTAACACAATTCTTTTCCTAGGATTCATCTGTTCATTAAGTTTAATATTCATTAAATAAACCCTGTGAGACAAATCAGTAGATTCTCCTTTGCTTGATTTACACTTTTGGAAATTGAGGAATAGTCTGTGAAACAAGACTTAGATGATAAGAGTACTAAGATTCTTCAGTGAAACATTCCATATAAAAGTAAAAATATCAATTTGGACTATAAATTTGGAATTATTTACCCAAAGAGCATGTACAAAGATATTGTAGAGTTGCAGTCTACACTGCTTACTTGAAAAAGATGCCTTTAACTGGCAATGGTGTAGTTTGGTCTGATGCTCTGACCAAACCTTAGCCAGTGTAACAAATATGTAAAATGCCAGCAAATGTGGTGCTCATTTATTCAAAGTAGGCAATACCTTACTACAGATAAAAACATAATGCTCATTTGTTTCAGAGTGCTTTCAATGAGTGCCACACAATAATGCTTCTGGGACAGTACTGATTTCAAATTCATAATGAATGTACAACCACAGAAACAAAACATATTTAGTACCAATTAATGTTTTGAGTGGATAAACTGGTAAGACTTCATTCAATTTCTGTGTAATACATTAAGCCAAATAAAAGCGTCAAACATTTTACCTATAAATGTTTCCCCTTGTAAAGGGGTTTGCTTCCACTGCAAAGGATTTGCAAGAATCCAGATCTGAATGTTCAGGGCATCACTGACACTTACAAACACTGTAGTCTTTGGACTAGCCTGATTGCACCAAGTACCAACAGAAGAAAAACCACAACTGTAGCAAACTGTGACCGCTTGTACTACCTTCATAAGTTAGTCTTGGTCACTGATACTACAGTGGACTTCAGAGGCGTCACTGAAGGTGTGCAACACCTTTCTGCTGTCTAGGAGACCTTACAAAGTAGCCTAGAAAATCCGAGGTGTTTGTATGGCACAAATTTAACTCAGTCTTGTCTTGTAAAGAGATTCTTGCTAGACTAGCCTATTCTGCATGCCATTTGAATGTGAATTAGCTAAGTCACAGTGCTGGTAGCAAACACCTAGGAGACTATCTGGCAGTAGAGCTTACTCAGTATAGACCATTGTTTGTTTATACAACCTAATGCAGGAGTATGATTTGACCATACTCTGTTTACTACTCCCCACTCTTTTTCGCATCTACAAGGATTAAAAACTTGACAGAAAGCCAGTAGCTTTTTCACCATGCTGTTCTTAAGGTTTCTCAACGCTGTTGTGAAGCTTCTTCACATGGCTTTGTGTTAAATGTTTTCATTCTGAGTTTATCAGGCAACACCTCTGCCAAACAAATGTTAGGAATCTACCTGTGACAAAGAAACATTACCTCATCACTAAGCTAGGCTGGCACCTTAAAATGTCCATGCAGTCTAGGCTGGCATGATAGCAAAGGGGAAGTTCCTTCACAGGCTAAAAAACGAGTGAAACAGCCTGATGCTGTTTTACAGCTCATCCGTTTTATCACTGGGGGAAGAAGAAGGGTATTTACTTGGGAAAGAGAAAGACAGAGATGGACATGGGGAAAGATTACTAATTATTCTTGCTGCTTATACACAATTTATAGGCTTTTGGTACATCTTTCAGCCTGATAAACCTTAATGACAGATCCATAAGATGAAAAATATGAGGTAAAGAATCTTCTCCTTAGATGACCCAAACTCTCTCTTTTAGATGCTTGGTGACACTCAGAAAGTACATATATCCAATATGCACAAGTTGCTGAGAACTCTGGGGTTTTTCCCTTTTTTTCTTCTGTGTGACTACAAATGTATAAGAGTTTCCTAAGTCTTTTTTTCCCCTAAGATGCAATCATTTATGAAAGCAAAAGCGCCAAGATTTCCAGCTCTGTATCAGGCTGTGCAACCAACAACACCTGCCTGTTTCCACAGTACTTGTGTATCACTTAGACTGCCTCTGTGACATTAGTTGTATGCACACCACAGTCTGGAAATCTTTACTACAAAAGGCAACATGCAAGATTGCACAGCAGCCTGCCTTATCCAAGTCTTGTTTATCTCGGTGATAAACTTCATGGCATTTGGCTGCAGAGGTACCCATTTGTAATTTTGGAGCAGCTTTCTTACACATAGAAAAAAAAAATTGTGGTAATAAATCTTGTTTAAATCTTTTTTATCAACACAAATGGAAAATCATATATACTCTGAAGATGCTACTTTCTACCAGGCTTTCTAATTGCTGTTATGAAATCTGGGAAGTCCAGGGAAAAGGGATTATTCAAAAGACAAACAGCAGAAATCATGAGAAGATAAGATATCACAAAGACAAAGAAAGCTATTTAAATGAGGCATTAAACTTCAGGGAGATGCAGTCTCCTGGATCAAGTAGCTAATGGAAATAAAAATCCTATGTATGAAATGACATCTAAATTGATTTCATGTACATTTTCAATAATTTTGTGCCTCTCCTCTCAGATAGAGACCTTCTTTGTGTTTTAACTGCAGAGATGAACATGATAAAAAAAAATGACTACATCCTGTCACAAGTAGACTTAAGAGGTTTGGCTTAGGGTGTTTTTTTTGAGGTTTTGTTTGTTAGTTTTCCAAATGCATTTCAGATTGCTAGGCATTTACAACACAGTGATGGCCGTCTTACAGACATCTTGTTCTGAGGAAAATGTGTCCTCTTGCAAGCTATTACCAATCCTGCATTTTCCTCTCCATTGTAAAATAGCATATTTAGCAGCAACACATGCTACATAAGAAATACAATAGCACTATTTGGTGTAGATGTTTAGGTGTCAAGGTGCTGGCAGTGGGGAGGGTGCAGGGGTGTCTCTGTGAGGAGAGGCTGGTGCTGCCCTGTGCCTGACACAGTCAGTTCCAATGCTGAAGGACCGCAGCTTGTGGAAGGATCTATAGGGAAGAAGGGGAAAGGAGGAAGGCATGGCAGAGAGGGGCTGTTATGGACTGACTATACACCCCCATTCCCCATCCACCTGCACCATTTGTTGTTTGTGGGAGTAAGGGAGTCAGGAACAAGGGAGTGAAGATAGCTGTGGGTTTTTTTCATTTTTATTTCTTTGCTTCCCATTGTCAAATCTATTTGAATTGGCAATAAATTAAATTGGTTTTCCCAAAGTCAAGTGTGTTTTTCCTGTGATATAATTACCTTGACTCATGAGCTTTTACATCCTAATTCATGCCCCTGCTCTACTGAGGAGAGGGAGTGAGTGAGCAGCTAAACTGCTGGGATTTTGGCCCTTAGCCAAGGTCAACCCACCACATGTGGTTATGCTGGTGTTAACATACAGATTGCTGATTAAATGGGGAAAAAGAAGATGAATCTTCCTCCAGAGATACAGCTTGTTTCTTTCATTTTTATTTTCCAATATCACCTTATCTGATTTAATCGTGGGCTGTATTAAACAATCCAAAAAAAAGTATCAAAAGTGTGTATTTTTTTTGCTTCCTTGTCCCCTTCAGTAAATAATATTTCAAATTAGAATTACTTTGCTGAAATCGGTAAGACAGAAAAACCCTTCATTATTTATACACACACATAAATGTATGCAGAACAGAATAGTTTCTTGAAACTGAGCATTCATCAGCTTCCCTAAATTTTGCAAAGCAGTGTCTTGATGGTGGACAACCATTTCAGATTCCCTTTCCCCCTCCACTTCCTGCCCACAGGGCAGCAAAAGACAAAAATACAAAACTACTGAATATCAACAAGGAGCAAATGTAACTTGCAACAATACTCTTATCAAAACTGCAGACTAAAGATAATATGCAAGCATTTCTTACGCAGTAGCCATCCACTTCCAGTACTCTGTCTGTTATCAGTGACTTTCATCATATTATAATTTGTTTCCATAGACAGATTTTTTTCTAGTAGGACAAGCTGCTTGAGGTATATTTCCTACTTTCTATGTGACAACAAACAAATTATAGCCTCTTTGTACTTCAAGGTTTATCCAGTGTCCTCACATCAGAATGTAAGGCTGCATGTTTACCTAGCACTCAAGTGCTCTTATAGACAAACTGACTGAAGTTACAGTTAAAAAACACTGTGCCTTAGCGATCATTTCAAATTTTCTTTCTCCTCCCTCAGCAGTTAAAGAAATTAGATCAAAGGTGGAAGAACTGGATCTCTGTTGCCCTGGTTCAAACCAGTATACTTAAAAAATCCACTTCAAGGAACAGCTTTGTGTTGAGCAGGAGGAGTAGTTTGGTAATAGGTAAGTAATAGGTAACACTCTACACAGCTGTTTAAGACTCCAGGAGACTGCTGCTATAAACTAGATGCAAAATGGATGCTACTTAATGGCATGCTGAAAAATCAGCACTGTAAAGCCTTAATACTTTTAAATTTTAAATGAGAATGCCATAAAAACAAATGAAATGAGAAAGAAGTCCTACCATTTACCATTGCTGGATTATAATTAGAAAATGATTACGGAATGATTAGGATTCATAACCTTTTTAGTGCAGATTACAAGAACCTGATACTTTAGATGGGGGAGGAACGGTGGAGATCACAATTTCATCTCCATGAAAAAGCAAACCCAGAACAAACAGAAACTTAATTGGTTGCAACTGAACTGTCCTGTTAAACAGGATTAACCACCCCCCCCAAGAAAACGCATGTATATGTGTATGTATGTATTAGAAGTTTAAAAAGGCTAAGGTCATACCTGGGGCAGTTGTCATCCTTGTGACAACTAACCACTTCACTGAGTTCATCAAAGTAGCAAACGATGATTTGGAGGTTATTCTAAAACTTGACCTGAACTAGGGCTGCTGAGCTACGCTTCTGAGCTGCACTTAGCTCAGCAAAATGAATGGAGTGCATGCAGGAACTTACATGGATAGGGATTTTCCCTGTGTTGCAAGTAGAATTGTAAGGTCAATATCAGTAACAGGAAAAACAAAATATGAAGTTTTCTAAAATCACAGATACTCACTGCTCTTTAGACCAAGTAATACTTCTGCTGAAAATAATCTAGCAGAAAATTTGCTTTCTAAACATGTCCAATGTAAAATTTTAAAATTGTTCTCAACAGTTCAATTGTTTTAAGAAGTTTTAGAAACTTTTGATCTTTCTCTGGTGTTTTGGGAGAATCTTTGTGTCTTTTTGGAGGCAGTGTGAGAAAGAACAGAAAACAAAGGGATTTGTCTAACTGTAATAGCTAGTTCCTGCCTTCCACATGTCTTTTATTCTTCAGGAGGTAAACTACTCAAGAATATATAAAAATGACTACCCATGGAAAAAAATATATTTTATTTAAATAAATATCGCATGCATGCATACACACATGATTTTTAGTTGCATCTGTATGTGAGAAGAAATCATATGAAGATTGGAATCAATTTTCTGTCTATGTGTTTCTAGGTTTTTCTTATCTGTGCTAGATAAGATTAACTGAAAATCCTCAGAATAGGAAGACTCAGCAGTGGTAGGTATTTAAGGTGATAACTGCCTCCATCCAATTAATTGTAAATAAATGCCTAACATTGAAGTGTTTGCTGCCTTAAGAAGCACTCAATGCCTGAATAGGTACAGACACTACACATCTTATTTCTAAAAGTAAGGTTTCTTATCAGACAGTTTGAGGCATGTTGGTAGTCTGCAAATTTATAAAATTGCTACTTTTGCTGATTTTTCCTCTGGATAAACAAAGAGCTTCAGTCTTCAGGTGTTGTCAATCTGATATAATTTACAAGCACCAAAGATAAATTTTGACTTACCTTTGATAATTTAGTTTCTATGACTCTTTCCATATTATTCCAGACAATAGGGCTATGCTTTCCACAAGAAGAAGAGCATATACAGAGACCCAATCAGATTTTGTCATCCCTAAGGCAGGGGATTGATGACCAATATATCAGAAGGAGAGTCTTTCAACAGCAGTAGTATCTGAACGATGTATAAGGAAACAACTGGAACAAATAATTTTTAGGAAAAAAATGTGAGGTACTAATAAACATCACCATCTGACCTCTCACAATAGTGTAATAAGAAATATGTTTATAAATTAAGGAGTTTCTAAAAGAATGGGATGTCCAGAATAATGTGGAAGGAATTGAAGAATCACACACAACAGATCAGATAGGTCAATACTTTGCTACTTTTAATTCCTTTCCACATTACTCCAGACAATAGAGGTGTTTAAAGCAGGTGTACAGAGAAGATGAAAAGATTTTTTTTTTAAAAAAAGCAAAAAAAAAAGGGCAATTCAGCTTCAGCACAGAAGATTGTCTGAAGAAAATGTATCTTAAAAGATTCACCAGCACATAACTGGATATTAGTGTCCAGAAAACAAACTAAGCAAAGCTCACATGTTAACCAGACAAATACAATAATTGATTCAATTGGCCTTTTCAACTGTAAAAATATGATGGAGGACATAAACCTTCACTGACTTTTAAATACATTAACCTCCTGTAACTAGTCTCAAATTGACCCACAAATGAAGTGGAATTTCTGAGAGACAGTGAACCACAGCTGTATATTTTAAATTAAACAAAGTCTACCAGAGGCAAACCTTTGAAGAGGTTCACATTTTTCTTTATATTTCAGGAAAAAAAAAATACTGTGCTTACTTTCCAAAGGAAAGAAACACTACCATTTAAGTGAAAGAAGAATATTAGTGTAGGAATTCACCTTGTAAATGTTTGCATCTCCTTGGAAAACAAAAGAAAGATTTGTTATATCATTCATGATAAAAAGGAAAAAAAATATCTATCCAGTGTAAAAAACCAACATTTCAAAAATATGATTTTTAACCACCAAGAAGATCCAGTTCTGTGAAACACTGGAATAAGTTGCCCAGAGAGGTGGTAGAAGCTCCACACCTGGAAACATTCAAGGTCATGTTGGACAGGGCTCTGAACAACCTAATCTAGTCGAAGATGTCCCTGCTCACTGCAGAGGGCTGTAGGACTAGATGACCTTTGAAGGTCCCTTCTGCTGTGATTCTACGATCATTTTTACATTGATAGAAGCAAAAGAAAAACAAGGAACTGAAAACATCTGTGTCCTGTCATGGCATCCCCCCCCAGTTCCATAGTCTTTATGGTAATGCATTCCTTTTCTATACTTTGTAGTAAGTCTAAAAGGCCAGCTGACAAAGACCCAAGAAGACTTGTTATTTATGTGCTGTACTTCTGTTAAGAACATATAAAATGTTTTTCAGTAAGATGATGGTGGTTATGTTGGGATATGTGAACATGCTATAGGTTTGTGAAACAACGTAGGGGAGATAAATAATAATACATAAAAATCAGTACTGGACTGGATTAGCATCATGGCACAGTGACATTTTATTGCTACAGGTAAAATATGGAAAGCAGTTAACTATCCATAGATAAGACTTGACTGTTAGTGTAGAACCTCATATCATTTAAATCTATAGTTATCTTATTTTGCACTAGCTGAAGCCGGAAGAAAATCAGTAGATTAAGTTGAGGAAATAGCAACTTGTAGACTCAATGGTTTTTGTGCCTTCAGACTTTTATACCATATACTAGGTAAAAATCCCAAGATTTAGCATCTAAGATATTTCATATCTGATAAATCTGATGTCACATTTATATAAGGAAATATTGTGATGATTCATACCTCATTCTTAAAGAAAAGTTATCCAAGGAGGAAGAGAGAGATATAATTTGAGATTGCTCTACTAAATCGCTGATTTCCCAGAGGTTCCACTACTCCTGGTGCATCGCAACCATGCAAACAGAGGCTGCTTCCTGTCTACATGCTTTTCCATAAAAGAGCTCACTTGTAAATGATGATGGTCTGTAACTACTATGTAGACTGCCAGAATTCCCTCTTAAGGTACCTACTTCAATGTTTCAAATGAATAGACTAGCAAAATTGTCCACTTCTGAATGGCAAGAAAAGACCTTCAGAGACTAGTAACCATGGAAGTAATTTCCTGTAATTCAGATGATGACACATGCTGCTTATTAATTGCTTTGCAGCTCATAGGCAAACACACAGTGTAACAAAAAGTATTTCCATACATTTTCCTTTCTTGTCTTAAGAAGAATGAGTTATGGCTATGCCCTTTTTTTTGGTAGTTATTTAATAATCATTAAACTCTCTAAAATAAACTTGAGTGGGTTGTTAGCTGATAAAGTACAGTAATGTTCCTAAAATCTATTCCACAGACATTAATGGCATCTAGTATGATGTCATAGCTTGTTATCACGAGCTCCCTTACACTTCTGGTAAATAACCATCTGCTCTAAAGAACACTGTAGTCATAACCCTTCTACACAACACAAGTCTCTTTTTGGATTAACATAAAAAGATTGGGACTGTCCTACTTTCAATACCTGTCACTTAGTTTAACTTTATTACAAAAATGCCCTTTCTCTCAAAAATCAGTTTATGTACAAATCAAAAGAAGTCTTTTGCTAGGTTAAAAAAACTTCTGTAGTCCCACACAAAGCAAAAGATGTACCCTAGAATGCAGGCTTCAAAGACACCGAGGGAGAAAACTCCCCTCTGTTTGTGTTCTCCTAGGGCTACACACAATCTGGGCTTGCCAGGCACGGGTGTGTCAATATAAAAAATGGCACAAATGTAAATTCATGAAAGCAAGAAAAAAAAAAATTTAGCATTGGTAACCCCTGAATACTTTAGGTATAGCAAGTCCTATTTTAGGAGTAAAAATACTACCACAAAAGAGAGTGATTGTCATAGATACTGAACAGCTTTAGTATCACAGGGTGTCAGGGGTTGGAAGGGGCCCTGGAGATCCTTGAGTCCAACCCCCCTGCCAGAGCAGGATGGTATAATAAGCATAATGACTGGGTGTTTATCCAAGATTGCAGGAAGAGTTCTAGCAGTTGCACTGTATACAGTTACATTGCTTTCAATGCTGATACACTTTTTGTAAAGGAAAGCTGTCCTGTTCTGGTTTAAAAGATAAACTACTCTGAGCAACATAAAATAAAGAAAGATGAAAGATTTCTGTTCATGAACATGGGGTTCACGTACAGAGGGATTTACACCAATAATGAGTACCTTCTGCTAGGGTATTGTGATAATATACTTTACCTAGATATAGAAAGTTATTTAATAATAAGTGTTAGACTTTCTGTAAGTATAAGCCAGTTTGTTTTCAGTGTTGTGAAAATTTTGAGGTACTCTGAGTACTGAATTAGGTTACAAGGATAGGGGAGTTTAGGTCACTAAGAAATCATTAATGCCATAATGGCTCTTATTTAGTAGAGAACATATTTTTTGATGTGTAAACTACCAGATACAGGAATTGCCATGCTGAAACGGAAATAACTGACCACATTAATCTTAATCAGTGTTTCTCATTAGAAATCAGAAAAACAATATTAAAGTGAACAGGTTGGTTATTATACTGCTCAAGCCTCTATAAGGAGAGTTTCTAGTTAATTTAGGAGACAATTTAGAAATAAGTAGTGCCTTTAATTTATCAGCATAATCATTATTATTATTACAAAACAAAACATCAAAAAAGCATATGAATAATTTACTTAAATATATAAACTATTTTTTACAAAATGATGTATGGCCTAGTTCAAACAGGCAGTATTGCTAATTTTCATATAACATGTGTGGGGTAATTCCTTCAAGTGCCATGCAGGGGACTGTCTAGTAATATGCCTTCAGGCAGGACTCTGGAAGGGAAAAAAATTGCCAGATACGAGACACAGTTTGTGGTATAAAGGTCAGAATGGAAGATAAGAACAAAGAGAGAAGTCTGTTAAGGAGAAAGCTTGAAAAAGGTAGTAGAACTGAGACCTTCCATGGTATAGTAATGAAGTGGAATTACTCTGGGTATCTCTGAAAGTGAGAGGAATTCGAAGTTGAAAGTAACAAGTGCTGATGAAAATACAATGAATTGAAAACTACAGCTGAGGGAGGAAAAAAAACAACGTATGAAGGCAGACTGATATGTCAGAAGTTGAGAAGGATGAGGAAAGAGATACAGAGAAATATTATACTGATGAGGCTTTAGAAAGAACCTTCTGTAAGTACTGCAGATGGAACCAGAAAGGAATGAAAACATTTTTACATAGAAAAGGAAAGACCATCACCGGTATCTGTATGGAGGATGAACACATAAACATGAGTGGGATTGCAGAACAGTGAATGATACCAGGAAGGAAGGACATTACAAATTTGGGAAAAATGTGGGATTTTTTTTTTCCAAGATGAATTTCAGGTTTCCTGCGAGACACCTAGAAGTTTGAAAGAAAGTACAGCACTGTATCTGACTACCTCCAGAAGAGTAGCTAAACCAGAAGAAATAGATGAAGTTGCTCAGTGCCAATATAAAGACTAAAACCAAGAGAATCAAAAACAAAAGTATAGAAATTATCACTACTAAAAGCAGTGGCTGAGGTACAGAAAAATTGAGAAACAAAGCAAAAAGAAAGAAAGGAGTGACCGTTTTATTAAGGAAACAACAGTAGCATAACTAAAGGGTATTTTCCTTTGAAAAGGTGTCTCGATATAGTAAGATACTTGGATATTTCCAGGGTTAACAGTATCATCTGGAAGGGAATGGAAGGTGTTGGTATGCTTATATTGGATTTGCTTTTTATTTTAAAGAGCATACAAAAGCCAAAGTGTTGCAGAGTTTTAAGTAATTTGAGTAGAAAATCTGAGTTTTTGAAGAAGCACAGTATTGAGAGGAAGTTACTCGTTTTGAAGAAAAAAAAATTGAAACTAACAAAATCTTTTGTTGTGGTCTCCTACTCTGGCAATGAAAGCATCAGAAAATTGATTGGGTCTTCATCTGTGCAGGCTGATTAAAGCATAACCCTATTGTCTGGAACAATATGGAAGGCAGCTAGAGGAAATAAAATCCACAGAAAACAAAACACACTTAAGTCAAAAAATATACATATGTATCAAGATGTCTTATGCAGTAATTACAATGAAATATTAAAACACAGAAAAGAGTCAGAAGTGAAAACTTGTAAGATTTTGCTATTAAGCTGCATGATATTCTGACAGAAATTGCCTAAGAAACATAGGAGAGCACTGCTAATGCTGTAGTAAGTCCTTATTCAATTGCTTTTACATACATTTCCATACTGACAGCATTTTGATTTGATTTGATAAGCATGGAAGTATTATGCCAAAGATTGCATTAAAGTGGAAATTATTTTGCTTGTTTTCAGTTTTATTCTGATCAAACTAGCATAACCTCCTGTTAAGTAACATTTAGTGGGATTTAATAATCAGTGTATGTACACAAAACAATGTTACATTCTACTAGCAATTTAGCTTAACTATGTACATGTATAATGTTAACATTGTCTGTAGTGAAAGATTATTTTTTAACTCTTGGTTTGCAGGCCAGGCTGTGTCAGGTGAACAGAACTCTGCAGCACAACATGCATAATATCATATAACTTCGAAGGAAAATTCCTTACCTCCAGCAACTAGCCCAGACTCTCCTAACTGAATTGCTACCCCGAAGCCACCAAGTTTTACTGGGGCTGAATTCTCTTTTGAGGCAAGCAGTACACAGTGTGGCTGAAAAGACAAAAACCCAGACAAATTATTGTATTATTTGAGAAATACCATTTGCATTTTAGAAGTTATTGTCATAAATTTGCAGAGAGCAACTAGATTTTTTTGAGGTTTTAAAACAATTTCTTAATTTCAGATTTTATTTTTTTCTGGAATGGACTCCTCTTTCTTCATCGGCGTGCCTTTCCATTTTTCCAGGCACAGTAAAATCCTTTCAGGACTTATCAGAACTCACAGGGAATACAAAGTGAAATCATAGTAAAATGAAGATAAAAATTAACACCTATATTTTCTTACCTGGTTTTACTTTTTCTTTTTTTTCCTTTCACCCTTAAGCCTTATACTGTTCCAATTCTCCAGCAAAAGTAACTTTCATATCATACACTTTGTGGGATCTTATCCTTTACACAGAGAACACAAACCACTATTTTAAGACAATCACAGAATTCACTGATCACTTTCCAACCGCAGGAAAGAAAAGGAACATCCCTCTGATATTTCTAATAAATATTCCAGTGATGGGGGTGGAAATTGTTTAGGTTTCTAAACTGAATTCCAGGCACAGTTATCTGTACCTTTAATTTTCCACAGTCTTTCCACAAATAACAATTAGGTGTAATGTATAAAACTGGAATAATATTCTACAACAATTTGGATTGATACTGACTGGTGTAGGAGGAAGAAACATACGGACAAAATCTATTGGAACTCAATTTACTATTTAATACACATAGGCAAAATATAAGAGAAGGGGCAATGGGTGCAAGCTGCATAGGAGGTTTCATATAAACATAGGAGAAACTTTTTCATGGCGAGGGTGACAGAGCACTGGAACAGGCTGCCCAGAGAGGTTGTGGGGTCTCCTTCTCTGGAGACATCTAAACTCCACCTGGACGTGTACCTGTGTGACCTAATCTAGGTGGTCCTGCTCTGTCAGGGGGTTTGGACTAGATGATCTTTCGAGGTCCCTTCCAAACCCTCAGATTCTATGATCATTAAATTTAAGCTATTTTGTATCAGCATTTCTAGAATCCAATTTAAATTTTTTGTTTATAACTGCAATTTTCAATCCCTTACACGCTTACACCTATGCAGTACTAAGGGTCACAAATCACTCAAGGAACATAATCAAGACCTTGAATTTCATAAAAGCAAACTTCCAGCTCTTCAAGGAGACAGCCAGTTGGACAACCTGGGAAATGGTCCTCAGGGACAAGGGAGCAGAACAGAACTGGCAGATCTTTAAGGACAATTCACATAGAATGCAAGATATCTTCATCCCCAGGTGTAAGAAATCCATCAAGGGAGGGAAGAGACCAGTGTGGTGAGCCATGACCTGCTGGTCAAACTAAGAGGCAAGAAAGAGTTGCACAGGCAGTGGAAGCAGGGACAGGTATTCTGGGAAGAATATAGGGATGCTGCCCAATTCTGTAGAGATGAGGTCAGGAAGGACAGGGCATGATTGGAGTTGAACTTGGCAAGGATGCCAAGAATAATAAGAAAAGATTCTGAAGGTACATGAATGAAAAAAGTAAGGTTAAAGAAAACATACCCCCTGAAGAGCAAAAATGGTGAGCTAGTAACAACAGATGAGAAGGCTGAGGTTCTCAACAGACTTTTTTTCCTCAGTCTTCACTAGCAACCTCTCTCCCAACACCTCCCAAGTTAAAAAAATCACACGGTGAAGACTAGGCCGGCAAAGTCCCTCCCACTGTATATGAAAATCAGGTTCATGACTACCTGAGGAACTTGAACATATATAAGCCTATGGCACTTGAGGACATGANAGGTGGTCCTGCTCTGTCAGGGGGTTTGGACTAGATGATCTTTCGAGGTCCCTTCCAAACCCTCAGATTCTATGATCATTAAATTTAAGCTATTTTGTATCAGCATTTCTAGAATCCAATTTAAATTTTTTGTTTATAACTGCAATTTTCAATCCCTTACACGCTTACACCTATGCAGTACTAAGGGTCACAAATCACTCAAGGAACATAATCAAGACCTTGAATTTCATAAAAGCAAACTTCCAGCTCTTCAAGGAGACAGCCAGTTGGACAACCTGGGAAATGGTCCTCAGGGACAAGGGAGCAGAACAGAACTGGCAGATCTTTAAGGACAATTCACATAGAATGCAAGATATCTTCATCCCCAGGTGTAAGAAATCCATCAAGGGAGGGAAGAGACCAGTGTGGTGAGCCATGACCTGCTGGTCAAACTAAGAGGCAAGAAAGAGTTGCACAGGCAGTGGAAGCAGGGACAGGTATTCTGGGAAGAATATAGGGATGCTGCCCAATTCTGTAGAGATGAGGTCAGGAAGGACAGGGCATGATTGGAGTTGAACTTGGCAAGGATGCCAAGAATAATAAGAAAAGATTCTGAAGGTACATGAATGAAAAAAGTAAGGTTAAAGAAAACATACCCCCTGAAGAGCAAAAATGGTGAGCTAGTAACAACAGATGAGAAGGCTGAGGTTCTCAACAGACTTTTTTTCCTCAGTCTTCACTAGCAACCTCTCTCCCAACACCTCCCAGGTTAAAAAAATCACACGGTGAAGACTAGGCCGGCAAAGTCCCTCCCACTGTATATGAAAATCAGGTTCATGACTACCTGAGGAACTTGAACATATATAAGCCTATGGCACTTGAGGACATGAGTCCCAGAGTCCTGAGAGAATTGGCTGATG
>VWZY01011881.1:261806-312017 GCA_013399075.1 Chloroceryle aenea | reverse complement strand
TCTGCTCTGGTCAGACCTCACCTGGAATACTGCATCCAGTTCTGGAGCCCTCAGCATATGAAGGACATAGACCTGATGGAGCAGGTCCAGCAGAGGGTCACAAAATTATCAGAGAACTGGAACACCTCTCCTATGAGGACAGGCTGAGGGAGTGGGAATTCTTCAGCCTGGAAAAGAGAAGGCTCCAGGGAGACCTAATAGCCACCTTCCAGTACCTGAAGGGGGCCTACAGGAAGGTGGGAAAGGGACTGTTTAGAAAGGCCTGTACTGACAGGATGAGGGGCAATGATTTGAAACTAGAGAAGAGTAGATTTAGATGGGATGTTAGAAACAAGTTCTTTACCATGAGGGTGGTGGAGCACTGGAACAGGTTGCCCAGGGAGGTAGTTGAGGCCCCATCCCTGGAGATATTCAAGGTGAGGTTTGACAAGGCTCTGAGTAACCTCATCTAGTTGAGGATGTCCCTGCTCACTGCAGGGGGGTTGGACTAGAGGACCGTTAGAGGTCCCTTCTGGCCCACACCATTCTATGATTCTATTTAAAGTAGTACTACCAGGTGGTATTATATCTGCATATTGTATTTCACTTCTCTGTTACTGAAACTGTTAAGCTGCACACTTTGGGCACTTTCACACTCTCTCATTGCTGTTATTTAGAGTGAAAAAGGGCAATTTCTAATTTCTAACCAGAGGCAAGTTGAAAGGTAGATAGAAGAACCATACCAACATCAGTGAAATACCACCATTTCACTGTGGTATTGATCTGTATCTTTACCCTATGTTTGAAAAAGTGATACTGTTTCCATGACAGTATTAAAAAGAAGACAGGCTGTACCAACATAATCATCATCTAAAAAGGAAGCCACTGAGATGGCTTACCAGAAACAAAGTTTCTGAGAAAAAAAAATCCAAATCTCCAATTCAGAGCAAAACCTGGAAGAAATTTCATTATAGGAATGCTCCAAGAAAAGCCCAAATTAACAGCAAAATTCACCTTTTCATTAAACTGAGTTTTGCTAGTTATAAATATCTTTTAAATGAACAGTTGCAACATTAGTTAAACTTCCTCTTACTTCCCCTTGTCGCTAATTGTACTGTGTCAGCTGATTCTCATCACTGACAGAGAGCAGCTGTTGATTTAGCTTTCTAATAAGAGGACTTGCATGCTACATCTCCCCATCTTCACCAGCTGTTTTGAAAATCAGCAGCGTGGTAAGTAGATTCTTTTATACTTAAGCTATAATAAACCAAATTTCTATCAAAATTTCTCTTGACTGCAAAGGTACTACTGACCTTCAAACACTTTCTGAAATATACCTAGGCTTAAGCATGTCTGCTTGTTTACAGATGACAAAACTTAATGATAGTGAAAAGTTATCTTGCTAATATATCTGCAGTATTTTTCTCTTTCTCATTGACCTAAAACTTGTTACTACTTATGCAAGTCATGATGTCAAGTGTATTTCTAGAAAAGCAACAGAAACAATAAATTATAATAGTAGATAGGTCTTGAGATGTATTTGAAAGCATCACATTTTTTAATCAAAATTCTAAAATTACTTCTTGCAATGTCAATAGGACATGGCAAATACGAAAACAGAAATATTTTGGAAACTGCTAATATACTGTACAAATTTAATGCAATTGTAGGTCAGCCAACATAGGATGTTAAAATATTTTAGACTGTCCTTTCCATAATTCAGATTCTGCAGGTACATTATGTCTCACAAAGAATTTTACCTAAAGTACTGCCATTTTCACTGCTGTAGCTATATCACACATTTAAATGTAAATGTGCATTTTGAAGATCTAGCATGCAAATGAAAAACTATTTTAAAGTTATATATATGGCAGTGTTATGTTAGTGGTGGTTTCATTTATTTATTTATTTTTCTTGTTGGACAACTAAGTTCAGCATAACAAAACCAATTCTGAAGTTTTTGTGTGGGTAGAGGGAAAACCTTGCCTCAAAAAAAAAAATCTAAAAAACCTTTCTTTATGGAATCCTTTGCAACTTCGACATAGAAATTGAGGACAAAAGTTATATCATTACTAATCAGTCTTAACCATCTCTCTGACCAGCTCATTGTGATTCTGCTCTCCTAACCACAGAGTTTTTTGGTTATGCTTTGGTCAGAGCTGATTTTTATCTTCAAGTTTTTTATCTTCAAGATTTGGTCAAAAATAAGCTTAGTGAAATTAAGAAGATTCCAATGAAAACAAGGAGGATATGGAAACAATCTGGTAATGTTGTTTCCAGCTGATACTAGTTTCTTTGTATTTAAATTTAAACAAAGATATAAATTATTTAAAATAAGCTACTGTAATAGTGCTGACTCACAGTATTACTTAAAACAGATTACATGGCCAAATAAACACTAAATGGTGGTTGCTTTTCTAACTGAAAACTGGTGACTTCTGTTTGAGATACTGATTTAAAATTAATAGTGATGAGTTTAGAATTGTGCGGATACATTTCTATGTACTTTGCATCAACACCAAGAATACTTCACTTAGCTACACTTACCCAGTCTTGCATCTTCATTAAAAAGTTTACTGTGCTATAAAGACTAATCCTAACATTTGAACTTATAAAAATAATTTGTATTTATAGATAAACCAAAAAATTTACATTTCTGAAGTCTGCAGCAAAACATAATAACTGATATTTAAAAAAATACAAGACAGTAATAAAGGTGTAATTACAAAAATCTATCTCAGTAGATTATACCATCCGTTCTTGCCTACTTCATGGGAAGAAAACCAGGGAACTGATTATTCTAGACATACAATGTATCACATCATCAGGCTGGAAGTCCTTCTACTCAGCTGCAATGATACTTTAATGCTTTTTTTTTTTTTTTTTTTGTTAAGCGCNACCATTTTTAAGTTACTGCCTTTTATATTTATATCACATAAGACTGTACACAGTAAAGGAAGCAAACATAAAAATTATCCAATGGTGATTCAATTCTTAAACTTTCTCTTTGCATTCCTACAGAACAGCTAAAAAACCCTCAAATAATGTCTGCAACATCAGCTGATTTACCAATTCATCAAGAAAATGAAGCCTTCTGGAGGAACCAAACTAACCTAGCCATAAATGCCTCAGAAAGTCAAAACAATGCCAGCTGTCCCTCAGATGAGAACTCACTGTCACTTGCCTTGATAGTCTTTTTCTCTATTATTTTTGTTGTTGGATTGGTTGGGAATATTATAGCCCTGTTTGCTTTCCTGTACATTAATCAGAAAAGGAATTCTATCCAAGTTTACTTGCTGAATGTAGCTGTTGCAGATCTTCTGCTGATTTTTTGTCTTCCCTTCCGAATACTCTATCATGTTACCAAAAACACCTGGATGTTTGGACTGATTTTATGCAAGATTGTAGGAACTCTATTTTATATGAACATGTATATTAGCATAGTACTGTTGGGACTAATTAGTTTAGACCGTTATGTAAAAATCACTAGGTCTGTAAAGTGCCCTAAAATGTTAACTACTACACGAAGTATACATATTTGTTGCATAGTGTGGGCAATTGCACTAACAGGATTTATAACAGTAGTTGCACCATCTTTCTTTGAGAGTGAGAATAGTAATTCTACTATGTGCTTTCATTACCGAAATAAACAAGATGCAAAGACAGAAGCAGTTATAAATTACATTATTGTAATAATTTTTTGGATAGTTTTCTTCCTTTTGATACTTTCATATGTTAAAATTGCCAAGAACCTTCTGAAAATTTCAAGGAAAAGAGCAAATTTTCCCAATGCAGGAAAATACACCCAGACAGCAAGGAATTCCTTCATGGTACTCATTATTTTCACCATCTGTTTTGTTCCTTACCACATGTTCCGGTTTGTCTACATTACATCGCAGTTACAAAATCCATCTTGTTATTGGAAAGAAATCATTCACAAATGCAATGAGGTGATGCTCATATTTTCATCTTTAAACAGCTGCTTAGACCCAGTTATGTATTTCCTAATGTCCAGAAGTGTCCGTAAGACTGTATTCCAACTTATTTGCAGAAGACTTCATGGAGATTCAGGCCCATCTCTGGAAAGCACTTCAGACATAAAACTTGGACAATATACACAAGAACGATTATCTACTACCACTCCCCACTCAAGTTCTGCAAAGAAGAAGTCTCTGATTTGATTGTTTAAATGAATGGATACTAGTTTCTGTCACTCCAGGATATCAGTTTAAGATTGCCAAATGCTATGTGGCACAGCTACTAATCTTGCCTCTTTCATCCTGTTGAAAAAAAAAATGAGAAGTCTCACTTCTGTCTGTGAAAATGAGAAGTTACTTGTCAGAAGTATTTCACTGTTGTTTATTCCAGAAAACAAAATAGGAAGTTCTCGGGTATCTTCTGTTGGACTAAACTAGAACACTAACCCTTTACAGAGATTTCCACCAAATGTTTTGAACCTGTAAAAGGAATTTTGTATATAGACTTTAATGTTACCAACTTGTGTATGTAAATAATAGATGGTTATTGGAAAAAACTGTGTCTTGTTTGAAAGAGCTACAGAAGCCATTACAGATTTTATGTACTTCTCTATTTTAATAGGTTTCAAAGAGATTAGCATTTTATCTATATTTACAGAAATATTTTGTCCAATAAATTTTAGGAGAGAATACAACTGCCATTAATTCAGTCATAATTATAGAAGATACACTTATTTTTATTAAACAGAAAAATTAAAGTTCTGAAGCCTCTTAAGCCCCTTATTATATATTATTATATTATTTTCAACATTAGAATGAACGTCAGGGTTGAACACCTGAGGAAATGTAAGTGATTCTTTTGGAAAATTAGAAAAGAATGGAGGAGAGATGACATAAGGGTATTTTCAGTTCCCTGGTTTCCTTCAAACTCTCACAAATTTGATGACCACAGCTACACAATGTAGTCCAATAAGGAAAATAAAACTCACAAAACTGAGCATAAAGAGCAGAACAGAAAAATTTGCTCTCATGAACATATGATGCATCAGCTTACATCTTTGCTCAGGCCCAGTCACTGGTCTACTTGCAGATTTCTAAAGTCACTCAATTCAGCTGCAAAATTCCTCCCTTGCACAGGTCTCCTCTTTTCACATGATTAAAATAATCTTGATAATTCCTGATGGCAGGTAAATAGCAATGTAACAACGTCTCATAGATACAAATATCTACAATGAGAATTCAGATTAACACACAACTGGTTGGCACAAAAAAAAATTTCCAACTGTAACATTGTTTAAAAAAAGGGGGGCTGAAGATGGGCGTTGTGCATATTTACTAATTGTGGACAATATTCTGATTTTACACAAGCTACTCATAAAACTCCTACTGAACAAATTAAATGTAACACTTCACCTCTGTTAGATATAAATTTAGTTTAATTTTGAAGTGGTTTTACTTCACTTTTGGTTATAAACATGTTAAGGAAATTACAATAACTAGCCAGTGTTTCTATTTTAACAAAAAAGGGTGGGGTTTCTTTTTGAGAACTATCCCTATGAACATGTAATTTCCACAGAAGTATGATGGTAACAGCATTTGTTCTTAAAACATTTCAGTATATGATTAAGATATTTGTACAATAATTACTGATTGAGTCTTTAACAATAATTGTGTTCTATTTTTTCAGGATCTTTTATGTATCACCTTCTCATCTTATTATATACATGCTGAAGCAAGAAGCGTCTAGGCTCTGTGTTTGTACAATGCAAGGAATACCATGTTCTTTGTCCTCAGCAATTCTCCTATTCAGTATAGTAGCTCTGCATAGTTACATCAACTCTCATAAAACTAGTGGAGATTATAAACCATCGTTTCACAAGATAAGCACACTGCTCCTCATTCTTTCTTTGGCTATATTTCTTCTATGGTGAGCAGTTGAGTGAGTAGTCTACCTCGACTTTAGTAAAGCTTTTGACACTTTCCCATGCCATTTTCCTGGAGAAACTAGCTGCTTATGGCTTGGATGGGCATATGCTTTGCTGGACAAAAAGTGACTGGATGGTTGGACCCAGATAGTGGTGGTGATTGGAGTTAAGTCCAGTTGATGGCCAGTCACAAGTGATCTTTCACTAGGGCTCAGTACTGGGGCCTATTCTGAGTTAATATCTTTATCAGTGATCTGGAGGAGGAGATTGAGAGTACCCTCAGTAAGTTTGCAAATGACACCAAGTTGGACAGGTTGTAACAAGGCAGGGGTTGGTCTGTTCAACCAAATAACAAGTGATAGGACAAGAGGAAGTGGCCTCAAGTTATGCCAGGGATATTAGGAAAAAATTCTTCATAAAAGGGCTGTCATTCACTGGAACAGCCTGCCTAGGGAAGTGGCTGAGTCACCATCCCTTGAGCTATTTAAAAAGCATAAATGTGGTGCTGAGGGGCATGGTTCAGGGGTGAACGTGGCAGTGCTGGGTTAATGGCTGGACTTGATGATCTTAAAGGTCTCTTGCATCTCTTGATTCTAGGATGACACTGATCACCAGGCTGAGGTGTGATGGAGAACATGGGAGAGGGTGGCTATGAAGGGCATGGTATGGCTTGAAAAAAATTTAAATTTGAAAATTCTTTTGAAGAAAGTGTTCTGGTTAAACCTGAATTTTAATTTACAAGGACTGCAATTCATGGACAATGCACAATTGCAACAACAGGCTCAGATCTCTTCAGAAGATGAAGGGATAGTACAGGGCTTCAATGCTACAAATGAAGTTGACTTTTAAAGCCCACATAATAAGTCTTAAACATCTGTACCTATTTGCATTAATCAGATGTGTGTTTTACATGACAGCCATTCTTTAAAGATTGTGGAGAAGAAGCACCAAAGAAGGAGATGACAGTTTTCAAACAACACAGTTATTTAGAGTAGTAAAAAAAAAGTTCACAATATAACTCTCTGCTCAACAGCAATAAAAAGGGAAACAAACTGTTAAAATTAGGAGGGGAAAAAGAAAAAAATATCATTGTGCTGTTTGTATAATATAGACTCTATACAGACTACATCAAATAAATCAACTCTTCAGGTCAGAAACTAAAATCTGAAGGGGAGCACAAGTCTGTAACAGCAGGTACAGAACAGAAGAGGGGAACAGGTATGAACATATGATTTTTCCAGAGTGTAACATTAAGGGAGTAGTAGTTAGAACAAAAAAACCCAAACCCTAAAAAACAACCAGATAAGTGAAAATACTAATGGATTTCTACAACTATGTAAATCAGTGTTTCAAGACGTTCAAGGCCAGATGTATCAATGGGGCCAGAAATGGATCTGAAACTAGACAGCAGTGTTACGTAGAAAACAATAACAACTGACCATGAAAGAAATGAATGTATCTTTACTATTCTTAAAAAATATTTAATCTTACATTTTTTCCCCCCTACAAATAATTTTCCCATATTTGAGGATAAAATGTCAGCCTTTGCAAAACATTACTGAAGAGCAAACAGTCCTGAAGCAACTTGGGAAGACATGTCAAATGACTATATCCTCAGTAACTTGAACAGCATTTACAAAACACTGCTAAGACTAGAAGGGACACTACCAGGGCCAACTATGGTGATTAATTGAGCTGAATTGCAACATGAAAATCGTTCTATTTATTCTTCATCCTGTAAAGGTTAACTCAATGCAGATCTCCACCTGACCTGTATGAACCTCATCTCCTTTTCAAATCTACAACACATCCTCAAATTTCAGTTGGTGTACCAAATGTCACCTCTATATTACCATGTGAAAAGGAGTGCATATTCTTCATTGGAATAAATATTAGTTACAAAATGCATATAAAGTATACATCCCGGCTAGTTGCTTCTATACCTTTTAGACTTGACAAATACATTAATAGTCACATGGGCATACATTATTTTCTTAAAATGAAGAGAAAATATAAGCCAAGAAACAAAACTGTTTGTGAGATACAAGTTTATAACTTAAATCATAAAAAAAGCATATGGTTTGAAAAGACAGCTGTATGATTTTGGCTGAGATTGAGTTAAATTTTTTCATGGTAGCTTGTCTGAGGCTATATTTTGGATTTGAAATAAAACCAGTGCTGATAACACAGGTATGTTTTAGTCATCACAGAACAATGCCTGAAAGCATCAAGGCCTTTTCTTCTTCTCACACTGCCCTACCTGCAAGCAGGCTGGGGGTGCACAAGTTTGGAGCGGACATAGGTGGGACAGCTGGCCCCAAATGAACTAAGGAATCCCATACATGAACCTTGTGCTCAGCAATAAAAGCTGGGGAAGAAGTTTGATAAAGTTGCCATTTCTCAGGAATTGGCTGGGCTTCAGTCAGNAGCAGCTCTGTGGGGCTTAGCTGCCTATGGGGATTAAACCACAGCAATCCTTTGTGGCACCCACTGTGGGGACTCGAAGGGTTTAAGAAAACAGCAGATTTGACCAGGGTTCATTAGAGGGAGCATCAGAAGCAGCAGCTTGTTCTGCATCAGAGCAGCCACAAGAACAGGATGGGGAAGAGACAGAAAGCATAAACAAGGTTTTTGCACTTCTACCCTTCTGATTTCCTTCCCCATCCCACTGAGAGGGAGTGAGCAAGTGGCTATATAAGGCGTACCTGCCTACCAGGGTTAACCTGCAATATCAGCTTTCATTTTCACACTGGAATTAACTGTAAATAAGGCTTTTACCTGCTAATTGGTATTTTTCATGAGGGAAGACAATTATGAATTTTTTTGACAACACAACATGGAAAAATTTAATTAAACAACTTCCCTCAGAACATGTTAGTGAAACAATAAAAGAGGAGTGCAGCTTACATCACAGATAAACATGTGAGTTACATTATTCCTGGAACTGGAAAGATCACATATGGGTACTTTGGTTTAATGTGATCTCTGAAAGCAGATACAGAACCAGGGTGAAGAGGACAGAGCTGTGTTGTACAGTACAAATGAAGTGCACAGATGAAAACAAACCATTGAAAATGTTCTTCAAAATATATCTTCAATTATAGATGTATCTTCAAAACATATCTTCAATGTATTCTCCATAGCACTGGGAACCTTCTTTCTATCCCTTAAACAAAATCACAACTACTGAAGGCTCTGTGGAATCCAAGAGAACGAAAAGGTGATACAAAGCTGTCACCATTCACTGCTTGGAGAGCAGTAGGAAAAGTCCTTGCATGGGAATTTTTCACAAGCATCATAGGAGAATAATTGGAGGAAAGGGATGATGCTGGAAAATGCTTTAACATTCAAACTGCACAGCTGCAGTGGGAAGTATAGAAATAAGAACATGAATGGTAGAGAAATGGCTAATTACGTATTGTAGTACTGCGAAGTGAGAAACAAAATGAGAAAAAGAAGCTAGAGTTTACTTATAAGCCTATGTTTTAACTATCAGAATCAATAATATCACAATATTATATTCTTGTAACTGCTACCTTCAAAAATTATCTTCCTTTTGTCTGTAAATGATGAGTTCTGGTTTCTTTAGGTTTGCCTATAGAGGAGAGTAGTACACCTTTGCACTTGCTATAAAGCAAGGCCAGCTTCTTCATAGAAACCTCAAAACAACAGATAAAAATGTCTGTGCTTTAAAGAGAAAAATATGCTTGCTATTCCTACCATAAAAATTATCACTAGGTAAAGATGTTAACACATACACAGTCAATTACAAATTGAAAGCCTGATGAAAAGAAAGGATAATTTTTGTTAACAGTTATAGAAATGTTCATTATCACCAAGAAATTAATTTTGCAGCCAGAACTCACCAGCTTGCATTCAACAAAATCTACCTTTTAAGTATCAGTTTTACTGCCAGCTTTTAGTTTTTTACTTTTGGTTTATTACTTATGTGTTTTCACAGAAGCTTAAAATGAACTGGAAAAGCCAAAAAGCTGTTATACACAAAAATATGTAACTTAAACCCCCCACATATTATAGCATGGTGCAGAAAACCACAGAGAAAGCTTCCTACTATGATGATCAAAAGAGTTTTCATGTAAAAAACATACTTATGATGTGAAAAGTAAAAATCATCCTGAGCAAGACACAGCTATTGCTTTTCTGGAAGCAAATAAAGTAAAAGTAACCTCTTGAAGATGCTCAAAGAATGCTACTGGGGAAAGAATGCAAGGCATTTAGCACTAAAGGCCTGAAGTATAAAAATGTCAGACTATTTTTGTTAATACTGTCAACTTCCCTGAGCAACCTGTTCTAATGTCTCTCCATCCTCACAGTAAAGAATTTCTTCCTTACATATACCCTCCTGTTTAAAGCCACTACCTTTTGGCCTTTCAAAACCCCTTGTCCCACAAGAACTTTTATTCTGGGTCTGTTTTGCTGAACCACAAGGGCAGTTGTTATTTTGGTGAAAATAAATCATTAGTGAACAGCAGACATGGACCCAGTTCAAACCTGTCAAATATTTTATCTTCTCTGATTCAGCACAGCAAACATAAGCTTACAAGATTTTGCTTTGATAAGCACTTCTTACAATATTAAATCCATATACTGGCTATAGCTAAAATCCTCATTATATCAAGTCAGGAGAAGAGCTGTGCACACACTAAGTCACCCCAGCATGGAAAGCTGATGAGCAGGCAAAGAATCTATGTTGCTCTGCAACAACTTTCCTGATTTGGATGTCCAATTGAAAATAGTTACTGTGTAGTGCATTTGTCTTAAGAGTTTATGCAGTCAAAATCCTTTCAATTTTAGTGTTTCAGGAAAAAAAAAATCCCCAACAAAACTAAGCTACAAAAGTAAAAGTTCTAGGCAAGCTACCTGTTAAATGTTTGCTTTTTCTTGAAAAAAATGATATGGATTGCATTTGTGTAGTAACCACTGCATCTAAAGTGACTTATCTCGGTATGAAATCCCATATAGTAGATCAAATTCCAAGTGCATGAAATTAAATCTCAAGTTAAAGGCTGCTGCAACTTTGGTTCATGCTATATGTTTATTCAGTGTGATTCATCCTCAGCACCCATACCAAGGGTCACACACTTTCCCGTGCCCTATTCTCAGATGTTGCCTTCTATCCTTCAAGATGCAGAGACTGAGTGCATCTCTTGAGGCTTCCACAGCACAGAGAGGGCCAGAACTGCTACAAGAGCCAGAGGTAACTGAGCTGCTGCCTTCTTCCATCCAACAAAGAGCAACTGCTGCCAAACATTATATACACTGTTGTACAGTCCAGTTCCCCATTTGGTCTGTGACAGGCACAAGGAGATACGATGTTAACTGGCCTGTCAGATTCTATCATCTCAAGCAGGCAGAGGGGAGAGGAAGTGGTCAGGCAGCCTGCAAGTGATCACTCTGTCATATATTATTGTATTACATATTCACCACTGGGAACTTCCCTGGTTTTGTGGCTGCCACAAACTAAGTTGTGTGCATACAATGGCAAAATGCAACACATTAGTAAATTCTAGTAATGTGCTAGAAAGTAACCATATTTTAAGAGTACAGAAATAAAAATAATTGAGGTGAAGAATGCAAGTGAAGAACGTAAGAGTGAACTGAATAAAAGATGCACGTGTACTATTTTAATATCATCAAATATATTTTAGATAAAATGTGAATGGAAATAGTCCACTAGAAGAATAACACAAGTGCTTACTGTAGCTTAGAACCAACTGTAACATTAACTTTTAACTTTATCTTACAATATCCCCTTCCTTTGTTACTTATCCCACTAATCAGTTCCAAAATGAAGTTTGTTTGACTGCAGTTCACTATAATGAACTACTAATAATTCAGAAAAAAGTAGCATTATCTCTTCTTAGAGCAAGTTATGCTAATTGAATTATAAAAACTACAGACTACAGTTAATAGCCAACATAGTAACAATAATAATATTAATATAATTATAATATTGTTTACAGTATTAATGTAACACATGAACACAATATTATTATTAAAAACCACCTTGTAACTGGAATTGTTGGCATGTTTTCTCTTAGCAAATGTTCAGGATATGCATTGTTGTGTCTAAACCTGGATAGAACACCACAGTAACAAAGCCTTCTAAGAGTACTTAAAAGACTATTCAATACTTAATTAATACAATGTTCTTTCTCTCAGAATGAATTTTAATATAACTATATATTCAAAAGTGGAAAAAATAAAAGCAAAATTTAAAGTGCATGCAAACTAATCACAGCATTACAAACTAATTAATACTCCACAGCAAGTCTCCCTTACTTAAATTTAATCTGTGTAGCCTAAACAGGCTAGCCACACATGTCCATCATTTTAGTAAAAAAAAAAATAAATTATGAGACTGAACAATGAAATTGATAGTAGGTCACTGAGGTGAACTCTCACAGCATGTTTAAACATAAAGCAAAAATAATAAAACAAGAACCATACCAAAATGGCATACTGCTTTTATTTTTTTTTCATATTGTATCTCCTCTGTTCTCATAAAGGAACTTACACTGTTGAAAAACCATATCTGAGAACCACAGATGTATCAGGCAGAAGGAAATTCAAAGGTCTCAGGCTCAGCAGACTCAGAGTTTGACTGACCTGTGATCAAACCATTGCTGTGGAGAAAGGAAATTCTCCTGTGCACACTTTTGGATTATTTATATAAAACACTGTATTTCCTGGACTCAGAGTCAGTTTTCCCCAACTGATGCCTTGAACACATCGATTGTAAATTGCTTCCACACAATCCATCACCTGATTAGACACAGGAGATGCATTTAGTCCCTTGCATGAAGACAGACATGAATACAGTAGTATTGCATGTGGGCTTCAGGAATAGACAGCTTTGTAAGAGCTCTTGCTGTTGCGGAACAGTGAAATGTCATTGAAAATAACATTTTTTCATGCATAAAATAGCAACTTTTTTTTTTTTTTCTTCTCACTCTGGGAAGTGGGCAGTCCTAAAGAGAAGGACAGTAGTGATCCCCCACCCCCCAAAACAGGAAAGCATTATATATAAAGGATCATAAGGTATTTCTGAGCCACGGCTAGATGATCAAAGGATTGTTAAAATTACACCTCCCCACTATCTCATTCTTTTTATTTTGCTAATGGAGCTGCATCCTGACCTAATTTGAAAGTATTTTTTGCTCAGACATCAACATCTTGTCTGAATTTTAAATGCCGAGCTACTTTTTGACACTGTAAAATAAAAGTGTACGTTCTGAAAGCCTACTTATGCCAGAGAGATACTTATCTTAACTGTGCTTTCCAGATCCAAGCATCATCCTTTTCAATGCAGCAGTGGAGATAAAAAGGACATCAGACAGAAACTTTTCTTCTCTGCAAAGGAAGGTGCCTGCAGCTTGCACAGGTAAGTTTCAAACTACTACTTCACTTCACCTGACAAAATTTGGGCACTGACACAAGAATGACTGACTTCTAAACAACTGAATTCAACAATGACTTTGTGCTTTTAAATCACTCTAATAAAAGAATTTAATATGCTTGGTTCAAAAATCCATATGGGACTTAATGTACACTGAAGTGCAACAGCCACAGAAGTTATTTAAATTTGCAATTTGTCAAACATGGCCTATAGCATGTTTTTTAAATAGGATTTTTAACAGTTTCTGCTATCTCATCAACTTGGTATCACAGGTTTTTATCTAAGCTTCACAGAATCCTTTTTGGTATCAGAATTCATTTGCTTACAACTGTTGGAAAAAAAAATCATTATCAGTCTGTAAGTTTGAAATCTGTTATTTTTTTCCATATCATTTTATATGGAACAAAAGCTAACTAGGATATAATTCACTAAAATAGTATCCATGCAACAATAAAATCTTTCTTCACTATAGGTTAGTAGGATGAAATGCCAGGTTTTATATGCAGTCATTGTACAGAGCTCTGATTTCTTATTTTCAGTCTGAAAATTGAGAAAAGATTGAAAACTGAACTTGGAATATATAAATGTATTGCCATTTTTAACAACCATTTCATACGTTTCAAAACACAGACTGAACTGTTTATGGAAAATGTATATCTAAGATTAAAGCTCTGAATAAAGTAACATTAGATACAGACATCAGCAGAAAAGAAACGCACCTAGTCAGATTCCTGAACAGTTTAATTTGTACTTCAGTGGAAGAAGAGGGTACCCTTTGCATTTCTCCAACCGAGATAATACTCTGCACTTCATTTGCTTATTTAACTTAAAATAGCCTAGAAGTGGTTTCCAAAGTAGTTTCCAGATGTTCCAGAAGATTGAGAAATAAACCAAGACCACAAAAGGTACTGTGTGACCCTAGTTTGAACCTTCTGTTTCCACATTATTATTTTTTGTTTGCATGTACAATCTTTGGGGTTTAACATCAACCAAATTTTTTTCACAAAATGTCAGTGGAAGAGAACACCCAAACAGTAACCTCATGAAAAGTCAAGATGATAACTCCAGAAGACAAACAGGAGTTAGTAACACTGACAGGCAGGGCAGAAAAAGGAACAGTTAAAATAAGAGCAAAGAATAAGAGATGCTAGATGCACATCACAGAAGAATAATTCTTTCTTAATTGTGTTTTAGCTCTGCCCAGTCATTGAAGAAATACCGGCATAAATGACAAATTCAACCTGTCAACTTCAGCCATCGGTAGCTACTACTGTAGCTCTACCAGTCATCTACTCTTTCCTATCTACTGCTGGAATTTTTGGAAATATTCTTTCTGCCTGGGTATTTTCAAGGAACTCACTCACAAAAAGAACACAGTATATTTACCTGTCAAACCTTGTCAAAGCGAATTTACTATTATGTAGCACAATGCCTTTTCTGGCTGCCTATTTTGCAAGAGGGCACCAGTGGAGTTATCACTCTATATTATGTGGAATAGCAAATCACGCCGGGACTCTAATCATGCACATCAGTATGTATGTCACCATTATAATTTTATGTTCAACTGCTATAAGTCAGTATGCAACTGTGAAGAAAAACAGCAATGCACGATACTCTCAACCAGTTAATGGAACCTTTTACAGATGTGTACTTAAGAAGTTTTGTCAGCCAAAATTTGCTAAATATTTGTGCAGAAGTATATGGTTAACTGTGTTCTGCATATTGACAACAGCCATAGCATATAACATCAAAAGAAACCAAGGGGGAAGTCTTCACAATTGCTACAACATCAAGGTAGAAGCTAGTGAATTTACTGCAATGATGGCAGCTTCTCTTGGCACTGCATGTTTTTTTGTACCTTTTGTAACAGTTTTCTTGTCATACTATTCTCTAACCAGACATCTGAGTAAAATACAAAAAAATACCTGTATTGGAGAAAACCATCTAATTTACAGTACAGTGAAAAGAAACATTCTTGTCATCCACATGATATTAACTGTCTGCTTTCTTCCATATCATATTTTTAGACCATTTTTTTATGTACTGCTTAAAAACAATGACTGCCTAAATTTAAACTATGTAGTAGAAATTAAAAATTTCCTTACTTGCCTTGCTGCTGCTAAGAGTAGCTTGGATCCAGTTATAAACTCTCTGCTAGATAAAACGTTTAAGAAAAATCTGTATGGCCTGTTTACAAAATCCACACCAGAACACAACAAATGAAAAGCGGATATTTTCACTGAAGAGACTCATGAAATATGAAGGAATACGGGAAGATTTTTGTAGAATGTAAGCAACAGTAAATTCATTTTTACGACCTATAATGAGGTTTTGATATGAAATTGTAAATATTTCAATAAAATAACATATTACTTGTATTTTTTTAATTATCTTGCTCATTACATCAACATTAGCCATAATAAATCCTATATGTACAGCCAAAATAATGGACTAATTTAGACAGTGAACTGTGTAATACTCCTTTATTGATGCACTGCAAAAGACATTTTAAGTTTGACCTATAGACAGTGTTTTCTACCTAAATGATCAAGAAGGCAGAAACTAGGCTGAAGTTGAGGACTCAGTTCTCTTTTATCATTAATAAAAGAGCCCCAAGTTTTGGACATGGGTTTCCTTTATAAAAAAAAGTCAGAACAAAGTGCAGACGTTTCCTCTGGAAATGCTGAACCACAATTCTCTGGAATTGCTTAAGGAAGTAGGCAAAGAGAACTACAAAACACGTTCAAGATTATCATGTAATTTTGCTTCAGAAGTATTTGGCTAGAAGGTTGATTCCTTTTTTTTCATTTAATGGGGAATTCATCATGAGATGCTAAAGCTCTAGTGCATAAAGAAAAGCTCTTGATGACACCTTATTCTCAGTTTACTGAATAATGCCATTATTTACTTTACCTATGTCCACCACATCAGGGCTTTGCTATAGTAACTGTTTTTCTAGGAGTAAAACACTGTTAAGAAATTATGCACTTTAAAAAATTTCCTAGCCTTCACAAACAAAACTTTATTACAGCTCTGTAAATAAAATAGCAGAAATCTTGGATTTAATTAATTTATTACCCTACTCTGACATTTTCTATCATGGGCACAGCATTACTGAAATTACATCTGCAACAGGGTGACTCTGAAGAGAAAGTTTTGATGGTGACAGATAACCTGGAGGTGTGCAGTACCCAGAGATGAAGAGAAACTCTGTTGGTCTAGGATTTTCCTTAGTTTTTGAGAAGAATAGGTTTTATATATGCTCTGCAGTTTTCTCAGAAATCATTTTTCTTGCAGTCTTATCCACAGCAGTCATGTTTAACATCTGAGGCACTGAATTTCTTTATCAGTATTCATCTTTAGTGTACTCAGGATACTCTCTTCACCCAGAAGTGCTACACACTTATGCCACATCAAAGGTGGATTAACACATGCTGCTCCAGAAGACACGTCCTCCACAATATTTAAATCCAGACCATTTATAGTAGAGTGCATAAAGCACAAAAGATTTCTAAAGTTGCAACATACCCGAATGTGCAATAATATTGAGTGAAGAAAAACAGGGCAAATAGCATACATGTAGTTAATTTCTATCCCCTGGTACTAAAGATTAAAAAAAACAAACCTACAAACAAACCCTGGAATTTCTGCACTCCTAGTCTATTACTTGTATTTAAATTCTATGGTTTAATTAGGAAGGCATATCTGTTTATTATTTAATAGTATACAATATATATTCAATAAACAACATTAAATGATCATTAATAGTATGAGAGCAGTGCAAAATACAAGATTTTGTGGGGTTTTTGGTATTTTTGTGTTTTGTTTTGTTTCTTTTTAACTGTAGAAGTTAGACTATCATGCTGACTTAAGTCAACTATTTTGAATCATTTCAGGAATACACACAAGTTTACATAATGGTCTTTTCCCCTGTACAGTCTTCTCTGCAATTGCAGTCAAGAGGAATTTACTGTGTGTAAAAAGTGCTATAATAGGTATTCTGAGAAATCCTCAAAACTTTCCAATAAAACATAGCAATTCTGTCTTCCCAACCCTACTACTGAGTTCTATGACAGGTACACTAAACCAACCCAAGTTCCAGCAGACACCAAATGTTAGGTCTTCTCTAGGACGGACCCCAAGACTTCATACCTGACAGCTGCTCTGTATTCTGCAGAAGTCAAATAAAGATGCAAATGAAAAAAAGAAAATAATGGGAATGTAGTCTTTTAATCCAATGTTACCCATGATAATAGAATTTAGTGATTGCTTCTTTCACAGCGTTCCTCAAATGAGGACTCTTGAGAAAGGAAACGTAAGTACAGCTGTGGACATAAAGAGGGGGAGAAGTAGTACTGCCTGAAGAAACACTGAGAAATAAATACTGAAAGTTTTATTCTTGGAGCTTCCTATCTTCTGCATTGAATGAGGAAATGCTCCTCAGAAAAACAGGGCCAGATAGAACACCTTAATTCTGTCTGCTATTCATTCTGAAGCCTTAATAAGCTTTTAATAATTTCATATGTAACAAAATCTCACAAAGCAGTTGGTACTGGATCTAGTAACTTCTAAAACAAAGGAAAAAGCACCAGTTATTACTGACTGACCCCAGAAAGCATAAAACAGGTTCCATGATACAGTGGAAAGAATAGAAGGAAAGTAACATGCAAAAGTTTTCTTGCTTTGGATATTCAAAGATTGTAAAGAGAAGATGGTCTTGAAGAACAGCTTCTATTCTGGTTGTTTTTTGTATAGTTGAACATTCACTTTCATAAACACACAGACACACATAGGTACAATTCTTACCGATTTTCTAGATATACCTAAAAACAAAAATACAAGAGTCTTTAATTCTACTTGGCAAAATCTGAAATGCCTAACTACAAGTAGTTTAGACAGTGAAAGATGGAAGTGGTAACTGAGGGCGTTCTTAGAATTCATATGGTTAATTAATTTCTGAATCAACAAGAAAATGCATCTACATTTCAAGTCTCAAGTCACCTGGACCAATGGAGATTTGTACACGACACACCACCCAGTGCCTGACTCTTAGGCCTGCTCTCTGGAAAAGTTTTTTGCTTCTAGTGACAGAAATATAGAACTGAATTTTAACAGCAAAGAAGGCAGAATTACTGTATTTTTACTTTAGTAGTCTGACTTATTTAGATGATCACATGTTGGAAATGACTGTTCATACCTGCCAAGAGAAACCTGTAACAAAAATTTTGGCTGTCTACATTTAGCCAACAAGCTTGCCCTTGACTCCAGTTGTACACCTCTCATTTTACCAGTCACAGAAACATATACAAGCACTCAAACTAGATGGGACTCACAGAACAAAGCTGGTGTATTTGGAGAGAACTAAGGATAAAACCCCAACAACTAAAGCTCTTAATGTGATCATTGTTGTATCAGTTATATTCAAAGATACTTTTATAACATGATTTCTGCAACTATATAGAATGCTACGTAGCTATGTGTCGCAGTATAGGCTAACTGAAGATTGTAAGACCAGTTTTCTACCAGTATCAGTGTTAGTCTATCTTCTTACTAACAGGTAACTCAGCGAAACTGTCAAGATAAAGCAACTTCTCCCACACCCTGAGTGTATAACAACTCAAAATACTGAATGCTGACCAGGTGTGACTCTGCTAAATGCACAGTGCTGCTTTAGGTACTCTACACCTCTTTTTAACTGCCATACAGATTAAAAATATTCAGGTTTGCCTATTTATAACAAAACAACCCCTTTCAGCTTTTAAAATCATAACTATCAAAATAAATCTATAGCAAAGAGCTTAAGGAAATATTCCTGTCTAACTCTTCCAAATCAGTCAAGAGCTAAGGAAGCTCAGAAGTGGCTGAAAGATACATAATTCTCACAGAAATAAGGTGCAAATTTTCGAGTGCATTAGATAAAGATCAAAGATTTTGCAGTTCAAAACAACATTCCTGGAAAGCTTAAGGGGGAAAATATGTAGCATGACTATATCAACCTTAAAGAGATTTTTATTAATTCACCTTCATCCATTCGGTTAATTTGGAAAATGGTCATTTAGCCCACTTCTTTTCAAAACAATGTCTACAGTGACATCTAGAGCTGGGATATTGCCATTAGCTTAATAACCCAAACCCTGGTTTGCTTTTGCTGAAATGAAACGCTGTCTGTTGGCGTATACTACTGTAGACTGATACATCAAAAATTCTTACTCACTCATGTAATTCAACAGGTTTATTTCTAAGGATATGATTTAATAAAAACAGTGATTTCAAAGTTGTTGTTTTTTTCTGCAATTAGTTTATATACACATTTTCCTAACAAGAAAAAAAATGCAAGCAGATTTCATTGTGAATATACAAAAACCAGAAATGAAACTGACTTTCAAATTAGGTTGCAGTCAATTGCATATGTAATCTGTGAATTAAGACCTAAATGTTCCATATAAATAGAAACAGAGATGAGCTTTACTCTTACTGTGTCACGTTACGGTAAAACACATACTAAGCAAATCTCTCTTCCTTTTCTACATGTTCCCCCTTCCTCTAAATTACAGAAAATAAAATATTGTGATTTGTATTATTGTGGTGAAAAAAACCAAACCAAAACACTGTACCTTCACATCCCTGTGAATTATATTATTATCATGACAGTAACGTAGAGCTTCCAATATCTGTCTCATGTAATGACTGAAAAAAATAAAGACATCATACATGACAATAATGCAGGAAAAAATACTATGCATATATAACAAACTAAGTTTTAAGAGGATAACCATATAAAACTGATCAACCAACTTAACCTTAAATATACAGAGTTCAGTAGAATGGACTTTGTGTTTATAATTATGAATAATAAAATAATAAAATCTAAAGTCTGAGGATTATTCTGACTGAAGGCAAGGAATATTAGAAAAGAAAAAACTGCATTTTCTGTTTTGCAAAGGTTTCAAATATTCAATAATTCTGCTTCATATGACAAGGAAGTCAGGATTCTTCAGGGGTCTTTTTGTAAGAAAACGCAGAAAGCAAAATAAGTGTGTGTGAGTGCCTGATTTATCTTGAAATGGATAGAACTAAGCTCTTGGCTTCATGCAAACTGAAGGTTAAATCTTGTGGGATTAGTTAAAATTATAATACATACCTGGCTACAGCCTCACTGTACACAAATCCAGCATCTGCTCTCTTCACAATTTCAAAACACAGATCTGCTCCATCCATACTGCAGGTAAACAGAGGGGAAAATGCTTAAGACAGATAACTACATAAAAATGCTAAAAAAAAAAAAAAAAAAAAAAAGTCTAATTAGAAATCTAACAGAATATGGCTGGCCACATGTTAACTGCTTTATATTAATCAGTTCATACTGCAGTTCTTTCAAACTATTAGCAAAACCAAACATTTATTCTATAGCCCAAACAGCTCAATGAAGAAGGTGTTCAAGACAGCAGAAAGTCAGTGCCCTGTACAACAAGGCTCTGCAAGTTAACAACTAATGCATGACATTATGTTGTGTGTTCTTAAAAGCTTTACGAGTTCAACTCTCACTATACAAATACTGTAGTTATACAAGGATCTTGCTCAGATTAAATTTTAAATTAAAACTTAAAAAAAATACTCTAGATATGTAGTACAGTCTTTCCAGTTAGCATTCTCATAAGGGTAATTAGGGAGCCAAGAAAATATTTTACACCTCAGAGCCTCACTGAAGGCACTTGAAAACAGAGACAGTACACAAACTGTATCCCTAGCCCTGACACTTGATACTTTGTCCCTCTTCTCCCTAATTGCCTGGGGTTTTTCTGATAACCTACCTTCCCACAATAAATCATATAACACTTTTAGATGCATATATATTAATAGTCCTTAGGCTAAAATTAGACTGCCATTTCTCTAAAACCAGAGCAGCTTGGTATGGAGTTACTTCCCTCCTTGTCTTCCTCCTGTAAGCAACACCTAAGGCAGATTTGTATCTAAAAATGTTCATTGCTTCATGGGGCAAGGAGAGAGTTAGAAGAGTTAATGGGAACAATCACAAATCATGAAATCATAATTCATGCTTAACAAGGCACTTGTTAAAATATTGATTGTAACGTGCAATTCCCAGTCCTCACACCTTTCTTTTTTTCTATTTTCTTTTTCCTCTCTACCAAAGATTCAAGGAGGAGGAAAAATAAAAGCAGAATTTTCAAGGTATCTAGAAAGCCAACACTACAAGGGCCATTTTGGTAAGCTATCCACAATGTCAGCACACAATCACTTTTGCTTTGTTACACATCTGCAATGCAAAACCTCTGCTTAGGGGTCACAAGCAATATGCAGAAGTTTTAATACCAGAGTAAAACAAAAAGGTATTGCCACACAAGATATACTGTAAGAGCACCAACAACTGCAAGACAGACTGGTGACCAAAGGAAATGCATATTCATTTAAGTAGATGGAAAAAAAAATCCTGGCCAGTTATTTCAGCACCTGGTACCATCTTCAGATGTAACAAGCCTCACAAATCAGAAACCCATACTGCCAAACCATGACTGCTCTTCTCTGCATCAGTATATTCCTCTGTAGGTTTTTCCCCAGTAGTTTCTTCTGTCTTGCTCAATTTCTTATAACTAATCTGTATACATAGCTAAATACTACACAGAGAACAAACTGTGCTGCACTATACATAGTACTATATAGCAGCAACTGGGCCATTCAGTGAGAACAATGTAAATCTGGACTTAGATAGCTCACTGGAAAAATACTTTTCAAGTCTACCTCCCAACCGTTTATTTCAGCTAGATGGATAACAAAACTGAAACCTGAGCAACACCAAGCACTGAAGAACATACAAAATGTATAACTAACCACCAAAAATTAAGAGGTGTCATCTGCATGAAGCATCAGAAAACAAGATTAATTTCATTCTGACTTGTTATCAACAAGAGATGAACAAAAATCTTGTTAATTATCACAGTATGTCTCCCTAGGGCGCACATAATTATTTCATAATAGGATAATTAAAGCCACTTGGTCCATGCTTTGGGATTTACAAAATAAAAAACTAATTCAGTACTGAATTAAAATTTACTGAAAGGATAGCATAAAACATTTCAAACAAAACTGAGTTTATAAACTCACCTAAACAAAAAAAAAAAGCAGAAGACTTCCAAAGAACAAACTTAAGCTTGGTGTTTTCTTTTTTTTCTTTTCTTTTCCTCTTATGATCTAACTTTTTCTCTACTTCAATGGCAAAACTAATATGTAAGAATTATTTTTTTAAGCACGTACCTCAAGTTAATTTCTTGGGTTTAGTGGACATGCCAATTTGACCTACCACACCGGCAAGATGTGGCTTGTCCCAACATAAGCAGGCCAAATGTACCAGAAAACATAATCCAGGAAGATCAGAGACACTAGAGAGATGTAAATATATATGCCCAGACACACTAGGAATGCATATATGGAGAATATAAAAAGAAGAGGTGGTAGGTACAGAGAAAAGAGGGAAGACTGAATACAGAAGATGCACAAATTAGCATTCTGTGTATCTGTTTCTGTCCTTCCCAGTTAGATAAAACCTAACTCAGGAAGGACAATTGTCCTCAAAGAAGGGATGTGGCTATTTAGGGGTTTCTTGTTGTCAGTTAAAGATACCTTCACACTGACAGAAAGTCATGTGTTGTTCACCCTTCCATATGCCAATGATAACTAAACTCTTACATTTAAGGTTCCGAAGGTTATCTTTTAGGCAAATTCCCCTTTTCATATGATGTGAACAGGTATATTGATTCACAAGAATACTTAAAATACTCCAATAAGCTTTATTTTCTAATCTATTAAAGGAAAAGCAGTGCTGAAGAAACAATGGTCTGGAAAAAATCAAACAACATTTCCAGTCTGAAACAGAGTACAGTCAGTTACCCAAAGGTGATGACCATCAGCAGATTTTTACTTTGCTCTCAGGTACCCTTTAGGGACACAGCAGCCATCAGTGAACAGACTGTCTGCCCTTAGAAAGCATTCTATAAAGAATCAGCCTTATGTTAGCCATTTAACCAATGTGAAAAACTTTTTTTTATTTGGGACAGCCTATAGTTGACAGAAATAAATATTTTCATAGCACTAAAGACTTCTGAGCCACAAAACAAGATGGTGAAAGCAAATATACTTTCAGGATTTTATCTGGCAAAAGACAACAAAGAAAGTAAAAATCAAAGAAACTTACAACTCAAAGACCATATAAAGCATTCCATCTGAGCTGTATGTCTCCAATAGTTCAACAATATGAGGATGCTTCAGCATGTGACAAATACTGGCTTCTCTCTTCAGATCTGTGGAAGATAATAAGGTAGTTTATTAGCTACATATTCCAGCTGTTGAGTACAAAACCAATTTGAAAACATTTAGGACACAATGGGAAACATGTACACATCTGAAATCTCTAACAAATTTATCAATCTTTATAAAGAACATGACAAGAACACTGACAATATGATATTTAATTTTTCTCCTTCACAACTTGTGTGTTAGATAGATATCAAAATATAAACACAAAAATTGACAGGCTTTCTAGATTTCACCTATTAATAAAAGCTCTCCTTGGTCGTAATCTGAAGAACCATGAAGTAGTAAGTTCCTTTAATGCACATATGCAGATTACGCCAAGATTTTAATCCTAAATATCCAAAAGGACAGCAAAATTACCTCCAAATAAGAAGATATGCTTTCACTGCAGTACGGAACCATGAAAACCTGGAGGTCTCTACTCCAAACCTTCTGCAAACTTAGCTAAAGCAGGTTGCCCAGGACCACATCCAGTTGGGTTTTGAACATCTCCAAGAATGGCAACTCTACAACCTGTCTAGGAAGCCTATCCTGGTATCTGATCACTCTCTCATGTTTAAATTTCTTCCATTTTACTTCCTTAATTGTGATTAAAAAAAATAAATTAAAAAAACTGATCACATTATATGAAATGACAGACCTAAATTTCAACCAGCATATATTAGCTTGCATGTCTCTTAAAGAGAACAGAGAGAAAAGCAGAAACAGTTGTGAATAAAGAGCAGCAACCATTGTGACATCTCAGCAAACTTGAGATTTTGTGAGATGTCACAACATCTCACCAAACAACACTCTTACTTTTTCTGATCACAAATCAATCCTTCTGCTAGTATAGGAATGCAAAAAAAAGCCCCCACAACTGCAATGAATTTATTTTCTTTCTTTGTTGAAACTATTTGGAGGTTCTGTTATTTAACAATCCTCAAACTCCTTTTTTTTTTTTTCCTTTTAACTTGTCACTAGCATTCTAGGAAAAATAGCAAAATCCTGAATAAATAGCCTTGATATTTTTATTTTTTATTTGAGAAGAGAGGAAAAGATCAGCCTGTATTCTGCAGTAGATATTTTAATTTCCTATTCTCCTTCCAATACAACTCCTCATTGTTAAATACTAGCATTCTAGGAAAAATAGCAAAATCCTGAATAAATCATATAAGCAAATACATAAGTACTTATGGGAAAATATAAATATGGCTTCTTGTTTTGAGAATGCTTATCATATTGCTGTGGAAGAAATTTAAAATTCACTATTTTCATATATGCCGTATTACATGTCTAACATGAATCAATAACATTCAGAAATACAAGCAGTGAGATGAACATTCTTTCAGGTGATGCATTTAACGGGTTACTCAGCTTTATGTTAGACTTTCAAACTTTTAGTCATCTATAAATTCAGAAGAAATGTTCAGGATTTGTAAGTGACTGAAATTTAATCAAAGAAAAAATTTCAGACACAAAATGCAAAGCTTTCATATTACACTTGCATTATGCACCTCCTCCCTCACATCCTTGCAAATATAATCTAAAAGCAAAATGAGCAGAGCAACCCCTTAGAAACCATTATGTAACATCATCTTAGAAAGTGCAAACAGAGCAGAAAAAAGAAACAAATAACTGTCCTTCACGGATGCAGATGAAATTTAGATAAAGAAATTGATGTAATATTTGTCCTTTATCCAGAGATTAAATTCTATTAAGTAAGGAAACAGCACTATGGCTTTCACTACTGAGAATACTTGCATAGAAGATTTTACATCACCTTCATGCAGAGTAACTACTAAAACCATATTGTAAATTCTCTTCCATCACGCTTAGGCACTGATTTGACACTGATTACCACCTCTTTCCTAGGCAGTCAGGTTCTCCTTGTCTTTCACTAAAGTACACATCCAGGCTTTCCTAATTAAGATCATAGATAAGCATACTGACAGATGGAATAAGAGAATAAAAAACTCTGATTCTGTAAATGACTAAGATCTTCAGCAAATAAGGTGCTTTTGTCTCTTATGGTATGACAACTTCAATGCTACCACACTTCACCATGGTTTCCGATACCTATTTTAGATGGAAAGTGAAGTAAAAAGCCAAATAGGAAACTAGAGAAAAGTTCTGCTTTGTTTACGAGTTCAAATTGTGTTCAAAATAGTTTATTTTGGCTGCTTACTTTATTATTTTTATAGGCTTTATTTATATTTTGAATGGAAGTAAAACTGCGAGGAAGACGACATACGTTTCCATGTACCTCACTCCTTTGTATTATATTGTATGAATGTAACAAGTGCTCACACACTGAATTATCACCAGCAGAGGAAGGAGAAACAGGAAGTGGAAAATAAAATCTCCAAACAGGAAAACAAATAGAGGTCATAGAACAAGGTTCTGTATGACTAAGGTGTCTTGGGGTTAAGAGCAGAAAAAAGTCCTATTTTAAAAAAAAGCAGGGAGTTACTGAACAGTAGACCTATTACAGGAGAAAACTAGCTATAAACTGACAGACAAGTACATAACACATTGATTCAACAAAGCCACTGGGCAGAATAGAGATGATGGATTTTCAAGTCCATTTGGACTGTGACCCAAATGTCAAAATATGTCATGTTTAAGACCAGTGAAAAGGAAAGGAGAGAGAGGAGAAAAAGCAGAAATAGCACATGTATTTAAGAAAAAATAATAAATTACATCACTATCTCCTCAATCCTTTATCAAATGCTTTTACCAGATTGAATTAAATTTCATCTCCACATGTTCATCAAGAGGTAATTAAAATCCCCAGTGTCTACAGATACTGTTCCTGTTCGGAATACAACATAAACCCAAACAGATGTTTGGTTGCAAGCGGGTGACTGAAGATATACCAGAAAAATCCATTATTATCTTGTGAGCCACCATATTACCTGTACATCATTCTGAATATAACATAGTATGAACTATTTGAACCTCTGCTGAGTATTTTAGCAATGTCATGTAGTAATAAGGATCCTACATGTTCGACATCAAAATAAGCCTTTCATATTTCAGATACCTAAAAGAGTTTCAGGATGACTCTAGAATCTGCCAATGGAGTAAGACAGCTTTAAGCAGCAGAAGGTAACCACTTACTAATGGTTACGTATCTCATATGTAGAACACTCTCCTCCACCAGTAAACAAAGTTTAGCTCAGAGAACATACCCCAAGACAAGACAAGAATCTAAACCAAATTCCCATCTTTTAACTGCTAGACTATTATACATTTGAATCCTTTCTGAATACTTCATCTATTAATTTTTCTCTTCTTGAGATGGCTGAATAAATGACTTTACAGTCTATTCTTTTAGCCATCTCTGTCAGCACTTCTTTCAAAAATAAACATTAATGACATCAGAGATAATTTTTTACATTTTACACATGGCTAATTATTTAGAGTCACTGAAGTTGTTAAAATGGCATGAAAGTTCAGACTTCTGTAACAAATAGAAAAGTTCTAAGAAAAGGGAATTCCCAGCAATAATCACCACACAGAGGAGACACAGCCTTTTGTTTAAATAGCGACACTGAAACTGAATTGCTGGAAGCACTGAAGAGACAACTGCTCTAAATAATTGTAAAGAAAGATATGTCAGCCTTTGATAGAAAATATAAAACACGAGTATCACTTAAAATTTCTATGGGAGTTAACTACCCAATATCCTACGCATCTTTAACAACTGTGGCAAACACCTGATTTTCTCTCAAAATCTGATATGCAAAGTTTTTAAATATCTCAAACATACTGAATATATTTTGAAAGTATGCTCATGGTATACTACAGTATACCATGAAGAAGAATTAGATGCTCTCTAGCAGCCTGGATTATAGTACCATTTTAACATCTTAAAATGTACATCTAAACATGCACAAATTACAGCAGCCACATCTTTGAGGGAAAGACAGCCTCAAGTTTCTTATCAAGATGGAAGACATACATAATTTTTAAACATAAAGCATTCAGATTTTCCAGGTTCACTACTTGAAAGGATTAGTTCTCAAGCCATTGCTTGGGTATGAAAGGCAGTATTTTGAAAAGAAGTATCTACATCAGTAGTAAACTTCCTGGCTGAAATATTTTGTACAGTGAAAGTATTATTTAAATAGATGTGGTAGTACCAAGTTTTAAAAGGAAACCAGTCAATATGCTTTTTTCATTTACTTGTGTCATTCTCGCCTACCATGCTTTAGTGTGCATCATGGAAAAACTGCTGACCACTCCAACTGGAATTCTTCCAGATACAACTAAACTGAATTATGTGCTTCAGAAACGTGCCTGATGCACTCCAGGTTTGAACAGGCCACAAGGACAGAATAGTCAGAGTAAACCCCCTGAAGCATGCATTCTTTTACTCTATTAATGCATTGGTTTTTGTCTTGTGGATTCACCGTGGCTAGCAGCTGAATGCCCACCCAGGCTCTTGCTCACTCTGGTCTCAGCAGGGCAGGGGGTACAAAATATGAAGAACAGGCACAAAAAAGCTCACGAGTTGAAATAAAGAAGGGAGATTGTTTACCAGTAACTACTGTGGGCAAAATAGCCCTACTTGATTCAGTTAGTTTAATGGAAATTAAAATAAATACATAACTGATTTGGGTAGAGGGAATCAAAAAGAAACATTAAACAACACATTTCTTCCCGTCCTTTCTCATGGTCAGCTTCATCCCTTCACTCCAGACTCCTCTACCCTTCAACTGAGTGGTGCAGGGGGTGCTCAGTTCACAGTGGTCCCTTCCTACTGCTCCTTCCTTCTTGCACCTTTCTGCTGCTCCAGCATGGGTCCTGCATGGGCTGCAGGGGAATCTCCTTCCAGCTACCTTGGAAGTAGTTGACTACCTCCCAGCTGTGCACATCACTATACACCTCTGCCTCGAGAAGGTACATAAACCAAGCACACAACACATCCTGCACAACAGCAAACTCTAGTTTAATCAATCATACAGTATCTGAGATCACAATTCCAAACCAGGCCAACTTTTGGGGCAATACTAGTTTGAAAAGTTTCCCTATACCCTCTATGGTCATTCTTGCTCCTCTGTGAGAATTACTTTTAGGCTTTATTATTCTAATAATACCACAAGGAAATCATAAGAGGTCTCAGCACAGCCAAGATATTGCAATAGGAATGAGCAGCTGGAGGTGGGAATGTCCTATACTGACATTTCCTATACAACAGAACCACAGTGATGTTTCTGCCCCAAAGATTTTTTTTTTCCCTCCTTCCACAAGAGGGTATTCCCCTTTCTATTAATTAAAACTACACTTCCTGCCTTAGTAGGATATGTGAGCAACAACTCATTGCACAAATACAGCTGACCAGTTAACGACTCCTTGCCTCAGCAAGTAGTAAAAGCTTTCCTGTCTCCTCTCCCATGCATTTTGGGGTGGCTAAAGCTTGGTGGTAGCCAAGCTGATTTAACTGCTGGTTGTATCTCCCTTCATCCCACACACATTCTTGCCCTCTGTTCCACTGTGCAGCAGCCTGGAGCTTGTCACCCCACACACCAAATCCCTTTCAGTGTCAACTCAGTAAAAACCCAAACAAACAAGCAAACATTTGTTTTATTTTCTGACTGGCTCAGTGTTGTGCAGTCTTAGATTGTGAAATGGCTCAGTGAGCGATCTGAAGTATAGAAGCTGGATTAAAAGAAAGGACAGGAAATACAGAAAGAGAAGGCAAATAAGACTAAGAAAGCCAGAACTCAGAGCTGCTTAGGATGTTGCAAAACATAAACACAAGTACACAACGTTCCCTGCAGAGTCTCGAACATCATCAAATCTTTTATTTACAGTCAATCTGTGCCTTAAACATGCTTAAAACATATACCAGAAGAAAAAAATGCATCTAGCTTGTGAATGACCCTTGATAAAAACACCACAGTAATCAACAATTACAATGACAATGTGAGAGAACTAATTTCCAGTCGGTATCTTTTGTTTTAATGCTAATGTAGCATTTGGAAACAAAATGATGGCATGAAAAAATACAAAATGCAGTTACAACTAATATTCAACAACAAGTATCCATTTCTGATCCCCTCATGCAGAAACCTATGGAAATCTCCATTTCGTCGAATCAGACTTTATAGACACTTGCTAAATTCTGAATAACTTCCATTTTCTACTGTATTATTTCTCAGTGTTTGGACATAAACATGTTAATGGCTTTTTATCTGGAGCTGGGTGTCTTGGGAGACTTAAAAGGCAATTTTCTTTCCTCAGTTTATACTCCAGCAGCTATGAGGAAGATGAAATTAGGTGTGAAAACACACTTTCCTTTCTTTTTCTCTCACAACTACTGATACATCCACCAGACTCGTCCAGAATCACGTATCTGACGTAAGCTGATTTGTATGGTTGCGTCCATGAAAACAAAACCTCCCCTTTTACTTGTTTCCTCATTTTCATTGATGTACAAATAAGCAATGCTTCAATGCTTCATTAATAAGATGTTGTATTTTAGGTAATGAATCAACTTTAACTAAGAAAAAAAACATTTAAGAATGTCTGAAAGAATATTAGCAACTTCCTGTTGCAGATAATTAAAGCAAAATAATTTAATTAATTGAACCAAAGAAATGAACAAAAAACCCCAAACTAATCTTTCTCAAGCAGGAACAATGATTGCATAATCCCATAAAACTCCTCTAAGATTTTTCTACATTCTACATCCTCTCAGTTTATAGTCAAAACAGGTTCAGTAAGGTAGAGGAAAAGAGAAAGAAGAGGGGAAACAGAAAAGTGAAACAATTGGATATTTTATTTCTTTTTAGATGCACGATCTGTATTTCAAAACCATGTTAGCAGTTCTCCCTACTGCAAAGTAGCAGTTTCAAAAGTGCTTCACAAACTCAAGTAGGGACATGCTATTCAGAAGTAGTGTTATAAACTTCACTAATTAAAAAGGAATAAGGAGGGTTCTCTCTGTCACAAGTTTGGAATTCCAAACAGAAATAGACTTGTTGCTTAAGATATTTGGAAACTATAAAATCTGAAACACTATCCTTTTCTCCTAACATTGCTCTGTTTTCAATAATTAATGAAAGGAAATTGAAAATAGTTATTGACCCTCAAGCTGTGATCAATCAAATTATGAAAGTGGCTTCACCACTGATAAGCATATTATATTAAATCCCACGTTCCCGCCTGTTAGGCAGCACTGAACGCAGTACTCTCCCGATTATCACAGACCACATGTTGTTACACTACAAACCACAATTTAAAACACTTTGTGATACAATGAATTCTTTATCAGAGGGAAGTGGAAGGGTACGTGCTGCAGCAGATCTGTCTGATTATGCTATGAAATGTCTGTTAAAAAAAATAAACCCAAGAAGAAGAGAATAGAAATTAGACACAAGATGTGCATTTGGTTAAAGGATGCTACATGCTGGCTGGAGCAATGAACTGGTAAAATGCTCAGCTGTAAGGTCACAGTGGTTGTCTTTACTGAAATGACTTAAAGGTCATAATTTTGTAAAATTGCACAGATTGTTTTATCTTTTAGCAAAAACTAACCAATAAACACTTAAAACTAGCATTCTGGTAAAAGCAGCAACTGTTCCCTCTTCTGTCTCCTGCATGATCTATCTCCTTTATGCTAGTGCAGCTGCTTGTGCAACTGCACAGTGAACAGAATCAAGGAATCAATATGAATGCAAACAATATTTTTTTCCCCTCTCCCCTTAGAGATATTTTTCAAGCAGACTAGTTCTGTCTAGCTGCACAAGCATTTATGAATGCAATAGTGTTGACAGCACAGCAACAGAAACAAACGGCCAGATTACAGCAGCATTGCTCATCTCAACAGCAAATGACAATATGTCAAATCACAACTGTCTATGACATTATTGTCCTTCTCCCAAAGAGGAAAGAAGTCAGAAAACTAAGAACACTAAATTTCACAGTATTATCAGGAAATGCTAACTTGCAGTGGCTTTATACTGTAGTATATTTAACTGAAACACAAACTAAAACTGAAGAATGAACTTACAAGTCAGGTGGTGTTTCTCTTTTTCTGATATTTCCTACGTTTATGCAACTCAAAGTCAACATGCATACCTACAGACTTCTCACTAGGTGGCAACACAGCTCCTACTTTGATCTGATGTGTAGTCAGCAACTGCATACAAAAGGTGGCCACATTTACTTAGCTGCAGAGAGATTTACAATTGGCCAGGTTTATATCATTGATCTGATTAACAATTATTACTGCTCAGACCTGAGAACAAAACCAGGGTGTGCCACCCTAAAATAATTAAGGTACATCCGGGCCTAAGCACCTTTTCATCCAGATTTTGTGGAAGACTATTCTCTCTCCTATGCCTAACCAGCCATTCAGAGCTGATGACTACAGCAGTAGTCTACTGTGCTGCACATATTGACAACTGTATTCCACAACTACAATACATTTAAACACAGTTTGCTCACCTAAGTCAGGAGTTCTTTGTTTAATCCACAAAACTGTAAGAGACCAGTGTGTTTAAAGATTTGAAGTCCAGCAAAAAACTAGAAAGCAAAAAGCTAGAACCTGCTAGTTCGGTGTAAATCACTCCAATGTCTCTTTTTAAAGGTTAAGCACACAGGGTGGGGTTTATTTTGTTTGTTTGGTTTGTTTTTTTTTTAGTTTGGTGTTTGTTTCTGGGTATTTATTTTTTTCTTAATGCAGGGGTGTGTATGCATGTATGTATGTGTTTATGTTTTCTGTTCAGCCTTTGGCCAGGGCGATACAGGTAATAAACCACATTTGCATGCTTTAGTTCAGTAATAAAAAACCAAACCGCTACAGAATATTTTTTATTAGACTTGTTTACTCCAGATATTTGTAAAACACTTTTAAGTACTGTCTATTAAAGTTGCAATGCTTTAAAAAGCACATTTGTCCTTTTCTAGTTGTGCAGTTGCAGTACTCCTCTGAAACCAGTGTCCTTGAAGTATATCCCCCTTTCATTCCACAGAAATCAAGTATTGGTAAGCAAGCCAAAAGTGACAGAAGGAACATATCCCCCATAAAGAACCTATCCAGTGACATTTTTGCCCAAGAACTGATTCAAACTCTTGCACAATCAAAGTCATCTGAGAAATATTTTCTTCTATAATATTCACACTTCTCACAATATTTAAAGGACCATTCCTCTTCACCAATACAGATACAAAGAGTTTAATTCTTTAATCTCACCCAAGTATTAAGAAAACATTATTTCATTTCCCACCTTTATTATCTGGGGATGAGCAAGGAACAAAACATATCTAAAATTCATATTTCACAAAAATTGAGCTAAAACCAGTTTGGTCAGCTAATCCAATCTGTGAATTTGGAAATTATATCAGCAGGTCATAGAGACTTGGTAACAGTACATCTACATGGCCTTTTAACCACGTTCTGAGGGAGTTTCCCACTGCCTCTGAAAGTGCAGGTGGCACCGATGGCAAGACCACATAACAACATATGATTTCCCTCACTGTCAGTGTATTTCAAGCATGTCATGGTTTAGGTTCAGGGCAGCCCCTTAGACCAATAAGGGACGCTCTCTGTTAACCCCCCCCTCCCCAAAGGGCAAGAGAAAGGGAATAAGGGAGAGAGATTTAGCGATTAGAAAAGGAAACTAGAACAGCTTTAATGAAAATTAAAATAATAAAAATGGAATATATACAAATATATATAAAACCAGTATCGAACACAATCCCTTGATGGCATTTACATCACCATCACCACTGATGCTGTGGAGCAGGCACTGGGAGAGTCCCAGACTGGACCCCGCAGCAGACAGGAGCTGTGTTCAGGAGCTGGATTCTGGTACCAGATTCAGGAACACACCGACTGGGATCAAAGGCAGAATGGACCAAGTCCTCCCCAGATGCTCTGAGAAAGAAACCAGAACAGGACCTGAGCCAAGCCGAGCAAAGCGGGCCAAGAGGGCAAAGACAGGGCAAGACCCTTGTGATCAGCTTTATACCAAACGTGACATACATGGGATGGAATCCCTCGCTGGTCACTCTGGGGTCACCTGTCCTGTCTGCTCCTCCCTGCAGGTGTGGCCTTTTACTTTCTGCACCCCCCAGCGTGGTACATGGGACCCAGCAGTGGCCTCGGTCTGCAGACCAACCCCTGCTAGTAACTCTAACCATGGGGTGCTATCACTGCCAGCAGCAGACACTGTGAAAACACACTGCTAATTTCAGACAGTGCAGTTAGTTAAAAGAACTGAACAGTAAAATCACTGAACAGAATTAGTTCTGTTCTCACTCAGACCAGGATGGAGGGACTGACATTGATCTATAAAGCCTTGCTGTAACCAACTGGGGATAATGGATTCTTCCTCCTGCTTGACAGAGCAAAGTATATTTAAGTAGTGACACTTATAGGACTTGCATATAGAACACTCTCATAACTGAGTGAACCTTCTTCAGGTGTTAAAAGACTTGACTCAAATTTCTTCCAACAACTAACCTGTATGATCTCATTCCTGTATGCTTAGCATTTTATTCATTTAGTATCTAAATGAGGATCAGTTATAACAGGAACAGACCCTTATAAACTCTGCCCATTTTTCTTGTTACATAGTGCAAGAGCAACAGTAAGCTTACAGATAAATTAATGGTCAAAGCATATGTCCACTATCATATTTTAGACCTTCTCAGAAGTAAAATAACTGAAAATAATCCATAGCCTCTCTGCAAAGCAGTCTTATAAGAGCAGTGGCAGAAACCCTTAACAGGTTGTGTTTGGTTTTGTTTTTTGTTAAAAGAAAGAACCAAATTTCCTTTCCTCACAAGTTTAACAACAACAACAAAAAGCTAAATATCTGTCTGCATTTAATACTGCAAGGATAAAGACTTTCATTGGCATGATGGGGTACTTGGACACATAAAACATAACACATAGATAGGTCAGTTGATATAAGAGAGCCTGACCAATTCAACATTCTTTAGATGATCTTTCCTGTCTGTGCAACAGAATCAAAACCATGTCTTAACATGACATCACATGACTCTCAGGCTGAATGTAGCATTGTCCAGATCCTGAAAAGAATCTGAAGCACAGTTAGTTGCTGATGTACTTCCAATACCTTACCTGAAGAAGGAAGCAAATACGAGTTCTGAGCCTGACTTCCCTTCCCACAGACCTCTTCTGGTAAAACAAACTGCTCAATGTGTCCCATGCTGCACAACCATATTCTCATTTTTCCAGAGATCTGCAGTTCTCTGGACAAGAAACTGAGGCAGGGAGAAGTGTACTCACCACTATGAAAAGGGGCTGAGTTACGCAGGTTGTATATGCATCTGCAACAATACCAGAGATCCATCTCGGGTCTAGCAGAAATTATTAGTGTAAATGCAGTATACACAAAATGGCTATGCTGCTTGAGGTCATGACAGTACTGCATAGTCTCTCCCAGTCAATAACTGAATTAATAAGCCATGATGGACTTCAGCTAGCTCTATGTAAGGTTACTTGAAAGTCACAGTGACCCTTATTTTGAGGATGTATTAGCCCAGCTAAACACAAGCTGTGAATATGCTAATAAACAATCCCAGAAATGGAGTGCCGAGAAAATGGGGCTGATACTCTCCAAACAGTCAGTTCTGGACTGGTGCTAAGCTACAGCTCACAAATCTCAAGAGATAAAAACACACTTCACAAGTTTGCACATCCACATGCTTTCTAACACATCCCACGGCACCTGTACTATTGCACTTTTTTCTTATTAGCTACAGTACCCTCAGTCGGATTTACTGTAAAGAAGTAAAATTTGACTTCTTAAATTACCCTACTGCATAAATGTTCATTCACAAACAACTAATTAGGGAAATAAAATGGCCTTAGAGCCCAGAGAAATTAATACAGTTTATACACAGCCTATGTTTTTACAGTCAGTTTGGAAAGCCTATTTGTAATTTCTATGTGAGTAGGATTTTAACACAGAATAAACTGCGTCATAACATTCTTCAGAAAAAAAAAAATCCAACAACAAACCAACAAACCAACCCCCCAAAATTAAAGACCTCAATACAGTTTTTTAAAACCTTTGAACCTTCACCACTGAATATGAGCCTAATGCTTTGAACTCTTCATCATTCCTGAGGTATGTTTTATTAAATCAAATAATGTTTCATCTTTTGTTTTCCAAATGCCACAGAAAATTATGAAGCTGGATTTCATTTAAACCTTTTGTTACCACAAGCTATATTATTCAAGTGATGCTTGTGCCAACTTAGGAAGAATTAAAACACACAGAGGTGCCGTGTGTTGCCAGTAATGAATACTGGCATCAAAGAACAGTGAAAACAGAAAATGACATATCTGCCATAAGCCATTTTTAAAAGCTTTTATAAAAAAGCATGTACCAAGTGTCTAAGAAGTTTTATGTCAAATTAAACTTTAGGATAGCTACAATGGCCCATAGATTTTAATGAAAACATTGATTGATCTTTAACTTACTGTATTTATGTATAAATGTAAATACTGGCCAAATCCACCAGCCATTTCTCCTACAGATTGTTTTCTTTGTTTTGCTGTCTTAACTGTAAATTTATCTTCAAGTTCCCAAAGCACTGATAAAATTCTCATGATAAATAAACCAAATTACCTTCGGATAGCAATGAAATCTGACTCATCATCTTGAGTTTGGAAAAGGATTTTAATATACAAATCTATTATTTACACGTAATATCGTAAAAAAAAAAGTCTTACAAAAATTACTAAAGTTTTCACTGTCTAATTTTAAAAGTCTAACAATTTTCTTCCACTTCTTGCACAGACGTTTCCCTCACTCCTAGAGCACATTTTCAGCATAATCGCCTAATACTGTGTGTTACAAGACCTTCAGCAACAACTTAGCTTTGAATTGGACTCTGGCGACTCTTTCAAGTGGTTAAAATCAGGTGAAGAATGGACTGGAGCACTGAAATAAAGTATCAGTATAGTAGCAGACAAAAGGGAAAAATTTTTGCTTCCCAAGATTTTTCAAGATCTAAGGACCCACAGAGTTGCAACAAGATCTAGCAGGGACCTGCCCAGACAGGAGGCTTAAAAAAGGTCTAGAATAGAGCTTGCTTGATTTTACAAGCTCTTGCTTGAAGTTTGATACATGAAACATGTCATCCTTTTCGAAAACAGTTCAGATGGATACAATAAACCAAAGCAAACCACCTAACCTTAGAACACTTGTCTGGGTTAGCCTTCGTGCAAAAGCCTCCAAACCAAATGACAATTTACCTCTCGATAAAGGAGGAACAATGTAAGTTACTCTACACAAACAAAACTACTCCTTGTCCTCCCTGTAATACTGCAGAGAACTGACAGCTACCAAGATCACCATTTACACTAACAAGTAATAATATAAGATGCCTAATGTAGCAAGGGGCTCTGCAGAAGTGCCCTCAGTGGGGACTGCCCTATGATGAACACAGTTGACTCCACAATGGACACACCAGAGGACACAATCAATCCTTGTCATCCACACACGTGGTGCCTCTGAACCAGAGGACTTCATAGAACCCCTGTGAAAAAAGATTTAAGAGAGGGCAATAAACACCAGAAACACCCCGAGAGAAAATGAAAGGATGAGCAAGGGTGGAGTGGGAGGAGTGAGAAGCCAGAAAGGAAAAGGAGGAGGCTGGAGCAGGAGGAGAGAGCAGGGGCTGGAGCAGAGCATCAGCCTGAGAGATACTGCTCCAGAGAGGCTGCTGCCACTGCAGGAACCAGCATGTGCTGATCCCATCTCCTGCCTGGGTACTGCCTCTCCAATGGGACTCAGGGCTGCCAGTGGTCAGAAGAATGGTCATCAGGGAAGGGAGAGGCAAAGGCTGTTTTGCCTATGCTTGTCTGTGTTTGTTTCAGTGCCAGCATCAGTAACTGAAAGTTTTTTAACTGACAATGGATTGAATTGATTGAAATTCCCTCCAAATTAGTAAACTCTTAACTTGGTCATGCGATGGGGTCACAAAAGCAGCAAATTCCAACTGAAAAAGCACCCTCAGTAGACCAGGCCAGGCCCTTAAGAAGAGCTAATTATACAGACAGCTCCACACCCACAAACAAAACAGGACATAATCAAAACCAGAAAACTGGGGAGGAAAAAGCCAGGTAGTACAGTTTCTAGAATGGAACACATTATGCTTAATTGATATTTACTTGCTGAACAGTCCTATCAGATGGATAGGAACATAGATAAGGATAGCAGCTTTGATATGATTTGAGGCTTTTTCGTCTCACTCCCTTGTTACGTTACCTTGTGCGTGCACTTTTTCCAGCTAGCTTACTTGTTATTTAAGGCAAGAGGAAAATACAGATAATGCCTATGAGCTATTTGGGAAGGAACTGAGGTAGCGACCACAGCTATTTACAAGCCATGCTCCTACAGGTCCTACTCCAACCCCAGCTTGCATTCATGTGTTAAACAGTCACTGGTAGCACTTAGAAGTGAACATCTCTTCTGTTTTCTAAGCATCCCACACTAGTTTATTATCTCACATTTTATACTAACACACAATATACAGAAATATTTTCCTCTAAAGACAGTATCAAAATTCCCAGTTGAATAAATTCAAACCATGCTTGCTTATACTTTCCCCTTAACAAGTAGTTTTTCTTTAATCACAGAATCATGGAATGTTAGGCATTGGAAAGGACCTCTGGAGATCACAGAGTCCAACCTCCCTGCCATAGCAGGATCACCCATGGCAGGCCACACAGGAACATAACCAAGTGGGTTTTGAAAGTCTCTAGAGGAGGAGAATCCACCACATCTGAACAACCTGTTCCAGTGCATGGCCACCCTCACAGTAAAGAAGTTTTTCCCATGTTGAGGTGGAACTTCCTGCATTCCAGTTTGTGACCATTGCTCCTTGTCCTATCACACGGTACCACTGAAAAGACGNCATTGCTCCTTGTCCTATCACCACTGAAAAGATGCTGGCTCCTACTTGACACCCACCCTTCAGATTATTTGCAAAGATTAATAAAATCCCCTCTTGGTCTTCTCCAGACTAAACAGCCTCAGGCTTCTCAGCCTTTCCTTATAAGAGAGATGTTCCTGCCCCTTAATCATCTTTGTAGCTCTCCATTGGATTCTCTCTAGTATTTTCCTTTCCCTGTTAAACTGGACTAACAGGTTTCTAGATAATGTGCATTTAAGAAAGGGAAGCAAGACAATCAACAAGCAAGACTAGGAGACTTAGGGTGCAAGTCCTCTGGTTACTTTTTTCCCCAAGCTGAGTTAAAATAAATCAGTCCAAAGGTAAAAAAAAAAGTACCAAAGCCAATACAAATGAAGCAACAGGACTGAATAGTAAGGAACCTGGGTTCACAGTAAGGAAACCCTGGGGTTTTCCCTCCCCCTTCAGCAGCTGGGAGCATATTAAATCATCTTAGCTAGTCTTTTTGAGGGGGAATAGGGAGGAGATGCAAAGCAGTGAAACTCACCCACACACTGCACAGATGGTAAGTGGCATCTAATAATTCTAGATGTTAGCAATCTATGTTTCCAGGACATACTGGTTTCTTTACTGGTCTTCCCCACAAAGAGATAAGCTTTTTAAAGGTGTCCTACCACTGCACCACAAGAAGAATAAAGGTCCTACAAGATCAGAGATTTCCAAACATGTCAACTCCACTTCTCCAGCCTTATGCTGGAAACACAGGCTCCAGTTTGGCACAGATTTTCAAACAGAACTATGTGGACAAAAGAGAATACAGCAATGATAACCTGTACAGACCTAAAACATTGATGTGCAATGCAGACAGTACTTTCACCGGGACGTGCAATTGTGAATTGCCACTATATCACAGGCAATGTTAAAAGTGACAGATATTAAGAAATGAACAATAACTGCTTCTGAGACAGTAGTTAAAACAATATATATTTTTAACTTGACATTATTTTTTCAGTCTTCTGGGAAACCAGAGGAAATCAAGAAGCTTGGTTTTTATATTGCTGACTGTGGAACCTAGAATGTATCTTTAAAGTAATTTCTCAGTTCTGTGAAGTATTAAAAATAAATCCTTGTTTAAGTGTCTTAACAAATGCTAATACATTCTGAAAAACTAAAATGTTACTTCTTAGCACCAAACTCATTTGCAATTCAGCTTCTTCTACAGCAACTTCAAAAAAACCCCAAAGTACATAGAACAATCCCCTCCTCCAACAAAGAAACACACCGTAAGTCTTATTCATATATGAAGTGATCCTATAAACCAACCTCTAAGAAAAATCTGATATAAATTTTAAGTAAACCAACTACAGATCACAGTATTTTTATTTACATTCTAATTTGCTTGCCATCACTGTCTATATTTGTTGGTTGGATTCATGTTAGGAAATCAAGTACATACAACACATTCATCGTGAGCAGAAATCCACGTGTCCCTGATAAATTCATTAAATTCATTAAAACCACTGACTTGGAGCTGAAAAATGCCATGTCAGTGAGCACTGGTTCAGAGCATCCAGACTGAAACACACAGAGCTGTTAAAAATAGGTCTGTCTGCTAAAGCCTTTGGCACTTAAAAAACCAAAAATCACTAGGCTACAGCTGTAAAAAAAATGGAAGTGCTTAGTTAGATACAATATTCTCATTCTCCTAATCTCTAGGTAGTTAAGCAATTGAAGTGTTTTAAAGCCTCATATCTTCCATTCCACTACTCTACAGACGTGAGAATGACAGCAGTCTCACCCAAATTCTTAAAGTTACAGGTTATAGATGTAATAATTTTAAGACATACATGAATGCAGTATTAAATTAAAGACAAAACTGAATTTACATAATGTATGTTCAATTATTTTTTTGAGTGGATTTTTATCTTAAATTTAACTGTACAGACAATCACATACTGCTAGTACCGAACTTCTTTCATTCTATTAAAACAATATAGTGGAAGATGACTGACACAATATTATTTGACGTGGTAGTCAACTACAAATCAACTAACTACAAAGTCTTAAACTATGAAATATTGAGTATCTAATCTAGCAGGCTTTTACTCTATACATATATGGATATTACTATGAATATACAGACATTGATATACTACATACATCACAAACTATGAAATATCTGTTTTGGAAAAGAAAGATTTTAGACAAGATTTTCACAGAATGTGAACTATCCCAAGCAAAAATTACACAATCCAAAGACTGAAAGGAGATAGATTTAGGTTAGAAGGAACCAGATAATCTTTAAGGTCCCTTTCAACCCAAACAATTCTATGATTCTGTGACTGAATTTTTGCCAGCACCTTCGTGCTTATGGCAGGATACACGCTTGTCATTCTAACATGAAAAGCTGTTCTAGAAGTGAGATACCACTCAAGGATCATTATTTTATCATATCACAGTGACATATATTTTTAGATTCACAAAACAACAAACCTTCACATTTAAAAGTCAAAGAAGGTTCTCTTTGGATCAAAGAATTAACAGAAATTGTAGTTCAGCTGAAATTAATCTTGAGTCTTCTTGATTGTGCAAACCAACACAAAATTCATGTTCACATCCAAAGGGAAAATATTTGAAAATACAGCTGATGCTTATTATCTTCCCTGTTTGTAACCCGCCTGAATTACAGCAAACACAGTTAGAAGCCTATTTCTGGACTATTGGAAAGATCTGTGATTTGTTAGATGAGCACAGACTGTGGACAAAGAGAAGTTGTTTTGGAAAGTATATTCATTTTTCAGAATAGAAGTTGGACATATGCATTCTGCAAAAAGATTAGACACAATAATGTTTAAGAATAAAGGCTCGAGAGTGTTCTTAAAATAAATCTTTTTAAGAGCATATTTCTAGATTTCTTTGCATAAATTTAACTATGGCTTTGCCTTGCAAAGAGGGTGAAGAATCACACCTTTGGCATTTCGCTTATCATAGTGGTATAGCTCCAGACATTGTTACTACTTGAGGAAGACCAAAGCAGGAATATCCTTGCCTTCCCTTCCAACCCAGATTTTTCAAACAAACTTGCTTTACTCAAACAGCACTTATTTAACTACCAAACGTAAGGACTAAGTCTTCATACTCTTAAACTACCATATGCATGCAACTAAATATTTAGTAAAGGAACAGACAAGATTGAAATAACATGATATTTTGAATCCTGTTTTTGAATAATTGCAAAGTTTGTCTGTGATATTTTGGTTTCCTTGTTTTTTCTGGATAGAAAGTGGATTAGTATAGAAGGCTTTTTAGAACCCTGCTTAACTACAATTTTTCTCATTACAATTTGGGAGATATAGCTTGGAAAGCAGTATTAGATTCAGAGCAACTGACTGAGGATGCAGCTGTGGCTGACTGGGATGGATGTTTCAGTGACAGGCTTACCACTGGAAAAACAAACAAAAAAACCCACAACAACACAAAACAAATGTAGAAGAGTTATTTCCCAGACTTTTGTAAGGTGTTCAGTATACCACAGAATGTCACATCTGCTTGAAATAAATAGTATCAACTGCAGTTTACCTTTTGGGTTTTGTGATTTATGATGAACCACAAGCACTCTCGCAAAATGTTTTTCCTAAAATCAAAAATTCTACTAATGTTCAATCTTTACCTTCCAAGCACCATTTTCTGGAATTTACTCTTTGTTGTAATATCTGTCACAGTTGAAGACAGTTTGGTTCTGCTGTTTTTGTAATTCTTCAGACTTGCAGACTACTGTTACATCACAGTCTCCTCTTCACCAGACTAAATAAACCCAACCTTCTTTCTTCCCATCATGTGCTGTAGGGTCCCGATGATCTTGACAGTCCTTTGCTGGTAATTATTCAGTTCTTTAGAATCCCTTAAATTGTGAAGCCCCCACACTGGACACAAATAGCTCAGGTGTGGACCTGATAATGCCACACAGAAGGAAGTAACTTCCCTTGATCTGTGAAAAATGGTACAACACAGAACTGACAACTACCAGAAATTCCAGATGATCTAGTGTTTTCAACTCAAAGGCAAAGATTCAAATCTAATCTACATGTGGTATGGTATCATAAAATTTGATGACATCCAGATTTGTAATATTTTTTACTCAAAGACTTGAGCTCAACACTGTCAATGCTTTTTTTGTTTGTTTGTTTGTTTAAACCCTCGAAAAATAAAGCAGACAGGGAGGTGCAGAATCTTATGCACAGATGCTCTTGCAAAAAAATCCAACGTGTGATTCACCACAGACTTCCAATACAAAAAGGTTGACAATCTGTCGTGCATCTTTACTCAGAATTAAACCAAGCCTTTTAAAAGGACTTCAGCGACAAAGTGATTTAAAAAAATGCAAGTCTAAAATAAAAAAGATCAAAACCACCAGACAACCAACATGGTTTATTTATTATCATACTTAAGGAAAGAAGCAGAACAAGAGTAAGGTCTCAACTGTAAGAAAATTACTCACATTCTGAAAATATGTCAGGGAAAAAAAGATCTGTGGGCCCTCTATAAAAACCCAAACTGATGCCAATTTTCACACACACCCCCCAATGAAATGATTTTGGAATTCTTCTCCTAATGCATAATTCACAGCAATGACGGTTTTGATGCTATTCTCTTGCCCCTCTCAGTGCTATAAGTAGTCCAAGGACACTTATCAAAATACTTCTGTCTTGGCTACAAGTTTGCTCTTTGTCACAGCCTGCTTTCAGTAGAACCAGTTCAGGTTCTAAAGCAACTTGTATCTTTCCTTATCAGCTCATCTATTCACATATACAGTGGCTTGCATGCATACAAAACTGTAGATATACATATAAAAACCTAATAAATAAAGTCTACTTTATTAGAAGGTTATGGAAGTAATTGTTGGGGGGGGGGTTGTTTTGGGTTGGGGTTGTGTTTTGGTTTTTTTTTTGGTTTTTTTTTTTTGTTTGTTTGTTCATTTTTTGGTGAGAACGTAGCTTTTGAAATTAATTACAGATAACAATTAAATATTGAATAGGAAATTCAAAGAGACATGCACTGTAAGCACAAATTGCTTTAAAAATCACTCAGCATGTTACAAGTGAGCAATCTGACATTAAGAAAAGGCAAACAAAGATTGTATATTGGCTTTTAATAAGCAGTAGGGAACTGATCACCATTCTGTTCCTGAGAAATAGGGTTTGCACTTGTAGATATTTGGTGTTAGACCAGCTAAGTAAAAGCAAGATATGAAAGCCACACAGAGAAAAGAAAATGAAAATGCATGGGATGTGAAGAGCAGAAGAAATTGGGAAGTAAAAGGTAACTATGGTGTGAGCAGTAACAAATTAACAAAGAATGAATATGCTTTTTATACTTTTCTATACCAAAAGTTTCAAGGGTATAGCAACTAAGAGCTGTAATATTTATTACACTGCTATTTTTATTAGACCTCCATGAGTAAATTAGATTCTGAGAGCATCAAGTACTCTTCCACATGAATCCCCTAAATTGAACTATAGTCGCTACTATAACGAAAAATATTCAAGCTTCACATTTTCTTATGTATATTTTTAATTTTTTTTTCTATCTCTTTCTGTTTCTATAGTGAACAGTAGTAGAATCTGTCATCAAGTAAAGCAGCCAACATTAATCCAGGAGATCACATGGCCAACTCAACAGTGACAAGGTGTCAATATACTTCATTAATAAGGTTGAACGACAACACTACAGAGATTGATGACACACAGTATACAAGACCATGAATACTAATACTTAAATCCAATAGAATCTAGCCTAAATTGCATTTGTAGCTGTCAGGCATCGTTACATAGCATTCCCCCCCCCATTATCAAACCACTGCAGAGATGCACACAAACATAAAAATCACTTGAGATGTCTGTGTCTATACATACTATGTAGCAGCCTTATGGAAAGAATGCTATAATAGAGAAAAGAGTGCCTTGCAAGCTGGTGGCTTCTCTTGCCCATACCACAAATGCTCGTGATAGTACCAATTAATAAACAAGAATAGCCTAGAGAAGTATCAATTTTTCAAGCTTGATTGCCTTTTACTATGGTAAGGCAGATACTATTATTGTAAGAAATCAGTATATATATTATTTATATAAACTGTTTAGACAAGCAAATAGTCCTTTTAAAAAATACTCCATGTGCAATCTCCTTACCTTAATGTAATTGAAAGATATCAAAACCCGGTTTAAATTAAAACATTGTATCAAACTAGTTTTAATTCGTTTTAAAAATCAAAACATTGTATTAAATAGCATTTAAAACATATTGTCCTACAGATTACACGTAGGCTGTTGCCACTAATACCACAGAATCAGGTAGGTTGGAATGAACCTCTGGAGTTCATCTAGTTCAAAGTATTGCTGAGAGCAGGCTGAAGTTGATCAGGCAGCTCAGGGCCTTGTGCAGCCCATCTCTGAGCATGCTTTCCACAATCTCTCTGTGCAATCTGTAGCAGTGTTATCACAAGGTGATTTTTATTTATTTTTTTACTCTCTGTATTGGCTCCATCTGCTCGATACCCTTCTATTAAGTAGCTGAAGACAGCACTATATCTCACCTTAGCTTCTCTTCTTAAGGCTAGACAAACCCAGTTCTCTCAGTCCACCTCTGCTAGACTCATGCCAATAGATCATTGTTTTTCTTGCACTGGGGAAACCAAGACTGCACACAGAGCTCCAGATGTGGTCTCACAAGGAATGAATAGAAAGAACGATCACTTCATTTGACTTACTACACTTCTGCAACAATCTACTACGCCATTGGCTGCCTTTGCCACAAGAGTACACTGCTGATAAAGATGAAGTTCTTACCCACATGTCATCCCACTTGGGTACTTATGCAAAAACACTCAAGAAGAGAGACATTTTTAGATTTAATCATAAGCATGGAGGCATATTGGATCCTTTACCTCTCATCACTTTACATGAATGGAAGGAATTGTCATCGCCTCCCTCACATACTGAATGGCTGGTTCTCCCACTCCTGTGCCTCAAAGAAAGATTGGAGGTGGAAAGTTGTAAAAAGATAACCTTCAAGACCGAAATGGTCTTGCAGAGGGCAAAACTCTGAGGTAAAGAATGTTCCTAGGGATTAATCTCACCATTCCATTCCAGTTTACATTTCAACACCATGTACAAATACAGCTTTCTCCCAGGTAATTTACCTATTACATTTTTATGCAAGTACCACCAAGCTCTCCCACAAAGAGTTTAAGGAATGCCATCCAAGAAATAAGCCAAAAAAAACCCCAGAAAAATAAAATCTTTAAAAAACTACACCCTAGAACCTGAATGGAGGAGAGATCTACAAAAAACAAACAAACAAGCAAAAAACCGACCAGAAAAAAAAAAGGCACAGAGGAAAAAAAAATAAAGAGTAGAGCTGAGGATGTGTTTCACATTCACATCTTATATGTCTTAATATTACATGTCTAAAGCATAACAGTTAAAAACCTTAAAATATCTCCAAAACAAACCAACCAACCAACCAACACCCCCTAAATGATCCACAAACAAAACCCCAAACAAAATGAGAAAACAATAAACCCAGAAAGTGTTTATGATCTGTTAACTCAGTGACCTGCTAGCTTGAATTATATATTAATACAACACAAGTGGAACAGAAAACCAAAATTTCTTAGTGTTGTTCCAAGCCTTTTCTTTAGACCCAGGCAGCAAATGTAAACCATCAACTGTTATCCTTCATTTTTTCACTGAATCTATTATTACTGTTGTCTTTTCTTTCCCTCCCGATGAGTCCCTACTCGTTTGTCTACTATTCTCCCTCTCAGCAATTCATTCACGTCTGCAAAAGGTTGAATTTTCCTGTCATGGAACAAAGAAAACAATACCCCACTGAAGGTGGAAATGTGCCCTAGCAGCAGTAGTTAAGCTGAGGCTCAGACAAAGACTAGAATACAGACAAAGCTTTAGATGATACGAAATCATTTTAGTAAAAATACACTAGCTCAAAATGCAACAGTTTTGATATAACCTGTCAAAGCTATACTGTGGCTACATACAAGCTGAATATTATGAAAAATGTAGCTTAAATATTGCTGTAGAGATAGAAAAAAATAAACTAGCAGTGACATTATCAGATTTAAATGGAAATTTTTGGTAAAGTTTGAAGCAAGACCTGGGATTTACTTTGAAAATCAAACTAGCCATTAATGCTTAATATACTGTTTGTTACAATTACCAACAAAAGCCATGGACCCTTTTTTGCAGCTGAACTTGGGTGCATAAGGACTTGTATGGCCCAAGTAGAATACCCCAGAAACATTTACTGTACGAAAGAATATGACAACCAGCAAAAATATACTAGACATGCAATACATAGTGACTGTCCTTCAGTTACCATGCTCCTCTTCATACAGTGTAAAAGAAGCACACATTATTTGCAAATTCAACTTAGAGGAGACATACTGTTCTACCTTAAAATTGGAAATGTTAAGCTACAGTGTCTGTTTACACTGTAGCAGTTCTACAGCATTCTTTTAGAATCTTGACTATATGAAATACGTATGCAGTTTTTTTACATAATTTTGCAAAATTTAATTGCAAGTTTTCACCCATTTTATAGCAAATTACTTGCTAAATCTAGACCGGTAAAACCAAAACTGATGTGTTCTTTATTTCCTTTGATCCTTTTTTTTTATTCAAAATTAATTATTTTAAGAAATTCATATTCTTAAATATAAAAAATATACATACAGAAAAGCAGTAACTTAGAGTTAGTATAGCCTTACTATTCTTTCTAATATTTATTATGACAATGGAATAGCCATAGGAACTACAAGATAGAAATTTATACACTAAGTTAAATCAAGCTAAATTTCAGCTATAGGTCCTTGCTTTAAAACTTCTACAAAATACAAACCGGAAAGGAACTTACAAAATAGAAAGCAGAAAATAAATCAAACATGGAAAAAGTTGACAAATGAAAAAACCTGTCTGTGGTTCATTCTTACCTTCTGTGCTTAATCCAGGACTCGAAGTGAATTTTGCTACATCGACAATCTTTACAGCAAACTGTTGCCCTGTTTCCCTGTTGATACATCGCCGCACAACGCTGAATGGACCCCTGAAATACACACAGAAAACAGCAATAAATAATTCATTCTATTTTATGCTACAATTAAACTACAAGTTGAGCTACAACTCCACTGTTTCTAAACAAGTTTTAGATTCCAACATTCACATGTAGTATTTAGATGCTTATACCTCTCATCCTTGCTCTCCATTAAATGTAAAATTAGTAATTTTAACTATGAACTAGTGTAAAGAACACCACACAAGTTTTCTGTTTTCTATATTAAAGACATTCTCTTACTCTGCCACTTTAGAAAGTCTATATTCATAGAAACCTTATGTAATATACTGATATTATTAAATTTTAAATGGACTTTATATTGATACAAAATACAAACTGAGGGGAGGGTGGGTAAAAAAAAATAGAGGTGATAAACATATTCTTGCTTTCAGTCTTAAAACAGAGTTTAGGAATTCCTATTTGAAACAACTGAAAGGATATTCCTTTAAAACAACAATAAGAGTAACAAACTGTTGAGCCATGTTGGTTTTTTATTTGGGTTTTGTTGTATGGTTGTTTCTTTTTCTTAATTTGTTTTACATGAAATAGGTTTATTTTGAGCTTATTTTGCATAACTAGATATGAACAACCACCATTCTAATACTTCAAAACCCCACAAAAGTTTATAATTTTCTCTCATCTACGGCACTTAAAGAACCTCCACAAAAGACAAAAAGATTTATTAAATTTAGTTCAGACAGATGTTACTATCGCCCAACTAATAAAACCCTCATAATTATTCATCATTGAAACGACATGTGCCAAATATAAGTTAGAACAATGGCAACCTTTTAAAAATCATTACCATCAATATGTGAGTTTGGAAGCTTCTTTTAGTAGGTGATCTAAGTTCTTGGTGCCTTGACTTAAAATATGGAATCTTTTATTCAATGTTATCAACAATCAAAACAAGCAGGTAACTACAGTAAATCAAGCTTTCAAACATGAAAAATTAATAGGTTATGAAAAGAGAATAGGATTGTTTCAGGACTACAATTGTGGAAAATGAATCCTTTTTTACAGCTACTTATGTAATGACTGACATGATAGTTCTAAAGAAGTTCATTCTAAAGTCTTCTGAAAATGATATAAGGGAAAATTGGAGGATGGAAAGAGCCTTTGTTCTGATGTTTATTATCTGAGTGAACATTCACCAATGAAATTGCAAAGCAACACAATTCTCAAAATAAAAAGTTCCCTTAAAAGAGGGAAATATCCCTCTCAGGGCTCTTTCAAACCTTTATAACTAGATCTTGGTATTCCTTTACATACCAGGTGATTCCAAGCTTGCAATTCATCACACTAACTAACAAACCTGTTCTCTCACAGCTAAAAATCTATTTTTTGTACTCTTTAACATACTTGCAAAGATTTCAAGAAATAGGATCATTTCCAACACGGAAATGAATACCAAAACCAGTAAATGAATCACAATCTTAACATCACAAACAAGAAAAATATTTATTAGCAAAACCATGTACATATGAATTACACAGATATGCTCAAACAGAACTGCGTAAGAAAACACATGCAGTTTGTCCTCTTTCTTTGCTCCTAACACAGCAAAATCCCCCATTCTATTTTCTCCTCTGAATCCATCATCCACTGTTGTTCAGTATCTGGTCTGTTACCAACAGTTACCACAGATATTGTTAAAAAGATTAAGATTCTAATACAGAGAAATCCACTTGTATCTGTAAGGGTAAGGCTCAACTGACTTCATCTGGCATCAGCAGTACTATAACTAGTCACTTGGCATCCTCCCCCCACATTTCAAAAAGTAACCTTTTATTAAAAGTCACATTTTATATAGATCAGCGTGACCTTATCTCAAAGTCTCTGCTAACTCTTTAGCATCTGTGAAAGTAAAATTGCTTTAAACAGTATAAACACATTTAAATTATGGTAATTTAAAAACATTTTAAAACCTAAGCCACAGCTTTGGCAATACTCATTGGTAGAATGGCAGGGGATGGAAGGGATCTCTGGTGATCACCTACTCCAACACCCCTGCTAAAACAGGTTCACCTAGAGCAGGTTGCACAGGAACGCATCCAGGCAGGTTTTGAATATCTCCTGAAAAGACAACTCCACAGCCTCTCTGGGCAGCCACACAGTGCTCTGTCACCCACACAGTAAACAAGTTTTCCCTCATGTTGAGGCAGAACTTCCAGTGTTCCAGTTTGTACTTGGTGCCCTTTGTCCTGTCACTGGGGACCGGTGGAAAGAGTCTCACCTCATCCTCTTAACCTCCACCCTTTAGGTATTGATAAGATGCCCTCTCAGCATTTTCCTCCAGGCTACACAGCCCCAGGTCTCTTAGCTTTTCCTCATAACAGAGATGCTCCGGTCCCCTCATCATCTTTGTAGCCATCTGTTGGACATTTCCCAGTAGCTACTTGTCTCTTGAACTGGGGAGCCCAGAACTGGACACAATACTCCAGATGTGGCTTCACTAGCACACAGACTCAGAGTAGAGAGGGAGGAGAATCTTGCTCAACCAACCTGCTGGCCACACTCTTTTTAATACACCTCAAGATACCATTGGCCTTCTTGGCTACAAGAGCAC
>VWZY01011881.1:228037-260792 GCA_013399075.1 Chloroceryle aenea | reverse complement strand
TGAGGACAGATTGAGAGAGTTGGGGTTGCTCAGTCTGGAGAAGAACAGGCTCCGAGGAGACCTTATTGTGGCCTTTGAGTATCTGAAGGGGGCCTACAAGAAAGCTGGGGAGGGACTTTTTAGGCTGTCAGGCAGTGATAGGACTGGAGGGGATGGATTAAAACTAGAGAGAGGTCGATTTAGGTTAAACATTAGGAAGAAGTTCTTCACTGTGGGGGTGGTGAGAGACAGGAACAGGTTGCCCAGAGAGGTGGTGGAAGCCCCATCCTTGGAGATTTTTAAGACCAGGCTGGATGGGGCTCTGAGCAACCTGATCTAGTGGGAGGTGTCTCTGCCACTGGCAGGGGGGTTGGAACTGGATGATCTTTAAGATCCCTTCCAACCCTGACAATTCTATGATTCTATGATTTTTCCTCATAGTTGCAATGACACACAACAATTTTACAAATCAAGTTACAATATGGTGCTACTGTCTAGTTTGAGTCCTAAAATAAAAATCTATACCTCCTAACATGGTAGCTTCAAACCTTATTTGGAAGTTAAGTAACAGAAGTCTTTCGGGACACTCAGTCTCAGCACTAAGTTGCCACTCTTCTCAGCCAGGAAAAGGACTACAATATTTCATCTCTCAAACGAGACAAGGAGCTATTCAACAGTTGTGTCTGCCACTGGGGAAACATATATTACATCCCCACTAAATGACAATTTCTATAGCTCATTTTACTAACCCTGCAGCTCAAATTATGCAGATCTAAAATACAGAGGTGATCTAGACAGGGGAGGGAACAACTATAACACTTAGATACAGACTGTCAAAACTGTTACAGATAGATCAGGCTATTTATTTGATTATTACAACAGAGGAAAGGAGTTAAGTTGCATAGTAAGACTTCATCTTGTAACAGTCATACAAAATAAACATAATGTGTTTTACATTTCATTTCTCTCTGTGCTACCCTTAACAGACATAACTGCTGAGATACACAAATCTTTGCTTTCAGACCCATCCTCCCACCTTCCCCCAAGCTTTCAAAATCTTTCAATCTTCGCATGCATAGAAGAGACAACACTAGCTTGAAGTATAAGAATCATTAAAATACACAAATAGTAAGAACAGATTATTTTGTTCACTGATATTTTGTCAACATTGGCAGCAGCACGTTCCAATACCTGCAGTACTTTGAGTTCCATCTGCAATGCATACCAAAAAGCAGTGTACTTTCTTAAGCTGAATTTGGAAAGCACACTGATTTTGCTGCCTACTGCAGATGAAAATCAAAGTATTACAATACGTTTTTAAGGAGGTTATTGTTTACATGCAGGCCATAAAAAAGTTGAGAGGAATGTTGAAGAGGTTCCTGATAACCAGTTCTTTTCATGCTTCCAAAATTTCAAATACGCAGGGCAGGTCCTGATGCAACCTTATTCCTAGTGAAACTATTTTCTGGTGGTTAACTTTGCAGTCTAGCACAGAACAGTTAATTTTATATCAGGTACACACAAACTTGAAAATAATTACTAATTACTGGAGAGTGGTAATCTAAGCACAAACCCTACTTGTTTAAGAGAAGAGGGAAGAAATAAGAAGAGCTTTGTTCACTGATAAATTCCTACTGGAAATACTGCAAAAGCATGGAATCAAAATCCCCAAAATTTTATTTTTATACTTTAATATTCTGTAACACTTCACAGAAGGATACAACACATCAGCAGCTGAATCAACAACACAGTTCAAAAGTGTTCAGAAAAAAATGATGCTGTTCTCCTAGCAGACTTCTTTAATATCTGACCAATTCTTTTGTCCCTTTCTCTTCTCTGTGAATAAAGACCTAGTGCACAAGATCAGGAGGCAGTGAAGGAAATCTGGGAAAAAAATTATAAAACTAAATTAGGTATGAAATCATTCAACGGCAAGAAGAAAAGCAGCAAGAATGAACAATTGTGTTAAAAAGCGCAGTTCAATCACAGGAATAAAAGGGAGTATATTAAAAATAATAGCTTTGCTTCCAAAAGCACAGAAAAAGGTTGTAGAGTATCTTTGGTCTCATCAGCTAGAGACAATAATCATTACTTTCCTCTTTTCCCATTCAGAGACTCTTTTTATCCCATTCATATATTAACACAGCATTGCCCCATCTCAGGCTGGCTCCACCAGCATCTCTTATCAGCTGTACTGGCCAAACCAGCAACCCTTCTAGCTGTTTTATGCTGAAGAAGAAACAAAAACCACCCAAATACCTGAAACAAAACACTTTCCCCCCTTTATTTGCATGGCTATGAAAGAAGGTGTGCTGAGACAATCAAAACCAGAAACAAATGACTAGGACACAGGGGATGCTTAAGCAGCACTGCTGCTAAAAGTGAATCTAATTTCAGACCACAATGGTTTTTCACATGGTCCTACAGCCCCCTGTAAGACTTGCACTAATACAGCCTATAGCCACTTGCACAATAAGCAAAGGAATTCAGCTGAGAACGTCTTAGGTAAATCCACATACAGCTGGCTCCACTGTGCATAGTGTGTCTTGCAGCTGCAAGTGGTTCCACAACACACAGCACACCGAGCAAGATGATTAAGATCCATGGGAATAGGTCTGTCACCACTACTGCTGAAGATTCCTTCATGAGATTACACCCTCATATGAACTTAGCGTGCATTCAGCACTTTCTACAACATCTCTCTCACTTGCATAGAGGATCTATTTTAAATTCCCACTTTTAAGATTATTATTAGCTCACTTTATATCTAGCAGTTCTAACAAAACTGACATTCATTCAGTACTTCATCTTCTCACTCCCTTCCCCTCACAGATTTTGCCAAGCCTAACAAAATACACTTTTTATTATTATTATGGGCCCTCTCATTTCATTATGGGCCATCTCTTCCCTGCATCTGTTCCAGTTTTCATTTTTATTAATAAAAGCAGTCAGGACTGTGAGTGGTAGGCCAGGCGAGGTCTTATCAAAAGTTTGCACAATGTTAACGAAGTGGTGTTCTCTGCTGGAAATACTACATCTGGTATAACCCCGTACTTGCCTTCTTAACATGCACATCATATAGCCAGCTAATATAGCTGCATTTTTTTCCTCAGCTGTTTCTAACCAACCAGCCCTAGCCCACCCCAAAATCTGTTACCAATTTTTCCATTCTCAAGTCATGGAACCCATATTTAGTTCATAATTTCCACTACTCAAGTCCCTGTTTTTTTTCCTCTCTGGATGATGTCTGGATCGTCCTCTGCAGCAATTATGCTCAAAAGTTGCATCAAAAAAAGCATAGTTTAATGAGTACAGTTCACTTCAGGGCTTCTTCTTTTAAAATAACCCAACAGACAATTAATCCAAAACTGAACAATGACAAACCTTCATGTGTTTCACTATTTCCTCTTTGAATACCCTATTTTAATTTTTTCTTTAGTCCAATATGGAATACTACACACTTATAACACTGTAACCTTTTTGTTTGTTTTAAAGAAACTAGGAATTCAAACTACAAGAGAGAAGTGAGAGGGAAGCACTAGCAGATCTAACTGACAGAAGGGGGTTTCCTCATTGTTTGGAACACTCCACCACTAATTCAGCTGCCCCAACACTACTGCATTATGCAAATCAGAAGTTTCCTACATGTTCAAGACAATGGAAAAAGGTTTAATTAACTTGGATGGACCACTACAGAAGTAGAGAAGAAACTTAACAGATTTTAATGGAAATAACCTCATTTAAATACTGCTATTTTGTCTGTGGTAACATATGATGGTTCCTCAAAATTGAAAATGTATCACCCTTACACTGTAACTTATATAAAAGGTTCAGATATTCTTTGAGGGCCCTCTCTAACAACAGAACTCCCTTTTATTTTGCTACATAACAGTTAAGTTTCAAACTTGAAATACAGCAATGGTCAAACAAAATACACGCACATAATACTAGAAATCAGTGTATCCCACAAAACAAATACCTGAACCTAAACAGAATGGTATTCTGGCAATCAGTTAAATCAAAATTGCTTCCTATATAGATCAGTATTTAAATTTGCTTAAAAAAAAATAAATCTCAGTTCAGTTTAGCTGTCATTTACAATCATAGCCTCAAGGATATTTCTGTGTGCATACCAACTCACAAGGCCCATGGGAACCACTAAACAGTAGTTGCTGAGGTCAGCAAGAGAGACCAAGTATTCAAAGACAGAAATTTCTCCAGTGTGGCACTGATCAGTAAAGTTAAATTACCTGAAGAATCCTAATTCAGACACACAGCTTCCTGTACTTCTTACAGGAGTTTGGCCTCTGAACTGCCAAACACCGTCATGTGTTAGAAAAATGAAAAGTATCCTGAAAAGAAAGCCTGTCTTGTGTGTCTCAGTAATACACAAATTAGTATTAAATTTCATAAGTTGTCATTAAAATCACGTATGAAGCAAAGCAAAACATAAATACTTGAGGTTTTCTTTTAAAGATGCTGGAAGACTTCTGTTACTTCAGAAATCAAAGTTATGACTCAAATCATCAGCCTTTAAGGTGATTCATAACATATTAAAATTACAAAAGGATTACAGGATTTATTAAGAACATTCAGATGAATGTTGGGAAAAAAACATATGACATTTATAGAAATTTATTATTATAGAGATAATGATTGTGATATTTCTATAAATACCATAACCATTTGATAAAGTTCTTGAATTCTCTTTCCAGGGGATGAATTAATGAATTCCGAGCCCCCAAAATCTGAAACTTCCAGCAATGCACTGGAATGAAAAATTTGACAGACAGAAGATAAAATGTAGCTTCTCTCTTCCCTCTAGATCTGTTAGGTTTCTGAACAGCAGCTCCTAGTATTTTTTGATATTTCATGCATATAAACTAGTGCTCAGTCAGTGTGGGCTTTTTTATTTATTTGTCTTTAAGTACAGATTACATTTCAACAGCCTAGACATCTCTATTAAAAAAACCCCAAACAAACACAACAACAACAACAAAAAACCCCACAAAACAAAACTGAAAGAAAGAAAAACTTAGTCTATACCATTTGTACTAGTTCAGCCTTTTTCTAAAATTTAAGCAAGTTACTTTTAACACTTTATTTAGAAATGTCATCTCTCTTGCTAACTTCAAAAAGTAAAGATGTCTCAGGAAAAGCTAATGCAGCTACAAGAAAAACCTTTGAAACAAAATAGGACTATTCAGTTTACCAAATATTTGGAAGGTGTATTGTTATGTAAGTATAGTAGGAAAATTAACCACTGTTGTTTGGGAGAGTAACAATAAGAAGTATATAAACACGAGTTACTAGCTTCCTGTAAAATAACTGTTCATGAATTTTAAATTCAACTCTTCTCTTCATGTGCTAATTTTAAATTAAAGTTCTCTCCTTAGCATGATCTTATCATTAAAGACTCTACCATACAACACTTCCCATATTAACTGTATTAATTACAGGACAATTATTCCCAGATGAAATATAATAACATACAATTATTAATACACATACAGCATAATGTATGGTATGATTTCACAACTTAATTTTTGAAAAATCCACATTATTTTACTAATTGCTAAACCTTCAATAGACCTGTTAACGACTTGAAACTAATTGTAAAGCCTTTACTTAAAAGCCACATTTAGTATTTTCCCCCTTTTCTTCCATTACAAAAAGGGAAAAGTTGCCTGGATCAATTTCTCAGTCAGCTCTGAGACAGTTATGCCCATACCAGTACCAATGTGAAGAGAGCACAGAGATGCTAACAACCCACTAGGACAGGACATGGGTTTTAGTACTGCTTTTTTAAAAAGATCAAACAACAAATTATTTCTGTAAATACAAAATTATCAGGAATCAGAGCACTGACCCCACATCTGCATGACCATGTAAGGTGCACACACAAAGATTCCACACTCCTGCATATTTGACCTTTGGGACATTGATAAAAATAGGAAGTTGAATTCATGACCCAGTTCAGGAACAGCATCTGACATTTCACCAGTTTCCAGCTGCCCTTTACTTATTTTATGCAAGAACTGAATAGTGAAATGAGGCAGATGAGCAATACCTTGTGTACAGGAGTAGATCTCAGTTTGTTTCCTTACATATTCTCACACCAAGAAGCAAAAAAGTCTTAAGTATTCTTTCAGTTACATCACTCTAAATTCAGATTAAACCAAAAGTGATTTCAACTACAATGATAAATGCTGTGGTCCCTGATTTAGTTTGCAGAATCAAAGTCATTCCCTAAATTACAGTTTCAAAGCACAGTACCACCTGTGGACTGATGATCTTAAATACAAAACAAAACAAAAAATCCAGTGACAATGCTAGAATCCCTAAAAAAATAATTAGGAGACTGTTCAGTACAAAACTTGTTGCTGCCTATTTGAAGCATTCCCAAGCTTAGCTTGCTTGGCTGCCACAGCAGCTGCTGCTACTGCTATCATCAGAAAGGAGCCCAACAGTAGAAATGCAGCTTCCAGCTTTGTTCTAAACTATATACAGATGAAGGACTAAGAACATATCCACACCAACTTCCATCTTTTAAAAGAAATTAAAATATAAAACAAAATAGAAACTTTAGCACTTTCAAACCATAGCAATAACTATGTTATGGTACATTTCTCAGAGCTATGAATAATCCCAAGTACTCAAAACAGTTAAATTACAAATTTGAGAAAAGCTGGGATTTAAAACTGCCAAAAGCTTTTGGACTAAACATATGAACATGTGCTATGGAAAACTACAATAGAGCACCCTCCCGCTTTATACTAGAAATTCCACTGTACTATTTTTAGATTAATTCAGGCTATACAAAACAGAACCAGAAGTTAACTGCTAAGAAAGACAACATTTAGGAAAAAGTGAATGAAGAAAGAAGTGCTGGCAGTTGAGGATGGGGAAGAGGGAAATGAGAAGAAGAAATCAAATGATAATATTTTTCTTCATTATGTTTCTCTAGTTTAAATAAAGAGAAAGAGAGAGAGAAAGATACGTGCTATAGATTGCAGAGAGAGAATACACCGTGTATTGCTTAACCAGTGGAAGCAGCTTGCTGATGCCAGGGTTTTCAAATAGCTGTACAACTCCACTTGTAAATCCTGGTCTGTATTGATACTGGAGATTACCCTGGTGTCAGAAAGTAGCTTTGACATCTTGCAATACCAGAATTAAAAGGGAGCCTTAATCAGGATGTTTTTGTTTTAGTCATTTGGATACAAATCTACTTGTACACGTACCTGTCAGAGTAAGAGTTTTGCTCATAACTCAGCTGTATATTTTAGTTTCTATTTTACTTTAGTGTCTGTGGAATCCCCATATAAACTCTTATAACAACTTAACGCTTTGTTAGGATCTGAGCAATACCTCACAGATGAAAACCTTGTTGCCTGATAGTACTAAACTAAGCTTCACATTAAAAAGAATGTGTGGTAACATATTTAAAGCAGTGATTCCTGCATACCATGAGGAATTCCTATACCCGATTCCCCAGCAAAACTGCTGTAATATTCAAAACTCACTCAAAATAATAGCAATTTCAAGTAGATATCCAGGCTAGATCTAGCCTTTCCACAGAGTTTCAGTTGAGGTAATTGCATGAGTACTTTATTAACAATATAAACTGGCAGAGATAACATGATATATATATATACACAGACACACCTTGCCTCCCATATATGTACACCACACACAGAGTTAAAATGTGGTATGCCAAAGCAATTCCAAGATACATTCAAGTGAAATCTTTTGCAAAGTTTTGAAATCTAGTTTTCTTCTTAGTTTGCTAAAAGACAGGAAAGTGCTCATGTCTATGAAGCACCTTAGAGCAGCCCAAACCAATTCACTTGGACTGGCTTTGATACCTCGTCAGCCTGTCAACTTATAAAATCTCTCCTTAGCCTTCCTATGTTCTTTACTCTTTTGACTCAGTAGCTAAAAACTGTGCAGCAGTACAAAGAGAAATTTTCTTGTTTCTTCTGGAAAGTTAACAAAACTAAATCACAATAAAATTGTAAACTCAGTGCATTCCTGAAATTTACCATTCCTCCTGGCAGTTACTGCTGTGTAATTCTCAAGACTTAACTGTCCTTAGATCACAGAAAACTCCACTGCTACAAATTGCAAGCTAAACAGCAACACAAGGAGCCCATTTCTGTTTTGTGAAGTCTATATTAATGATTTATAATAAAGACTTTCTTTTATTGCATTTTAGTCATGTGCAGATTTGCATTTTTGGTTGGAATGCACATTTATGTTCCACCTTCTCTGTTTTCGAATTCATCTTTCCCATATATTTAAAAATGTTCAGCTTCAGATCATAATCTTACAGAAGACAATCCTACAAAATATTGTAATTAGTATTTTTATGTTGTGCATCAGATTTTTATCTAGGAACATGAGGCACTGAATTTATATAAAAAAATTCTCTTACAGACAGGAGAGATGAAACAGCATTTAGAATGTAGGCTCTTTTCAACAGATCTCTAACCAAGGTTTAAAATAATTATTTATCTGACTACCACAGAAGTCTCATTTTGGAAGTTCTTACAGAAAAGGCATGCTAAAGGCTTTGATAAAACAGTTGTGTTTCTACGTTGATATGCATACGTATTGACAAGAGCACACGATAGGTATGCCACATCCCTCTCGCCAGGTAAACTGTTGGTATCAGTTGCACAAGAAAATCACAAGGGGACGTTGCTCCTTCACCTCTCGGTTCTTCAGAAGGTGCGAGAGAAATGTAGAGCTATAGAAGTTTGCCATCTACCAATATGATATAGAAAAGTCCCCATTAAAAAACCAACCAACTAACCAAAACCACCAAAAAACCCAAACAAACAACACCCAAGAAAACAAATAAACAAACAAAAAACCCAAACCAAAAACCACACAACACTAAAACCACCCCACAAACAAACTCCAACAAGCTTCAAGCATTTTCAAAGCCACATCATAATCTAACTATATTAAGTTTCCAATTATTTTACTAAGAGCAAATAAGTCTACTTTGGGGTAAAAACCCAGAAGTTTATGGAGTTCTTCATCAGAATTTCATCAGTCCTGTGATACCAACAGAGAAAGAACTAGCTCCTGTGGTTTTTTGTACACTGGGAAAGAAATAACTGGGAAAGAATAAATCACAAATTTATCAATAAATAGAAAATACAAAGGGATGATGCTCCTTTTCTCAGAGTGTTACACTCTTCCACTCTTTGTAAAACTTATGTTGAGAGCTATGAAAAAAAAGATAGAGCTGCCTAGAATCTGCTCAGGCCTCCTTCATATTAGGATAATTTCATAGCAAGCTCTTAAAATTCTTCTCCTCTGTATGGTCATGAATATGACTGTTCTGTTATGCACTTTGCAGCACTCAAAACTACCATATTCTCTAGAAATCTTTAAAAAAGCTCCTTCAGTAATCACCTACTGGTGCCTTATTAATGGAGGCACTTTCTATTAGCAAGAGGTACAGTTTCAGTATTTCCAGTATTTCAAGTTTTTCCAATATAATCTACATATTTGTAACATATGAAATAAATTCTCCATAAAAGCTAAACACTCCAAAAAGTGAAAATCAAAAAAGTAAATTAGTCACAGATTATCAGCTATAGTTCCTGGAAATACATTCTTTTTAATTTTAAGCTGACTGCTTGTCTTACCTTTCTTTGCACCTTAAGATCAACACAGGCCACATCAAAGTGCTTGAACTGCAGAAAGATTCAAGCCAGCTGTGAAGGTCTGTTCTCTAGCACAGCTATTCTTTACCTGCTGTGTCTGCTACACTTGTATTCATAGCTCTGCCAAACAACAAGGGTTAAAAAAACCCCAATGAAGTTGCAAATCTTAGAATAATCAACAAGTGCAACCAAGATTTACACCCACAGGATATCCAGTTCCTCTCTGGAGAATGTCGATCAGTTCTGTGTTGCTTCTGGTGCTTTAAAAGCAAGTACTGAAATCGATTACCTGTAAAAAATTCATGTTCACACCTAAGAGATTTTTTTTATAAGAAGAGTTGTTGAAATGTAAGTTCAAAGTTCTGCATCCATCTGCAGCTTTTATCACTACCTTGCCTCTAAAACCATCTGTTTTCTGCCACTGACAAGTGGCTTTTGCAAGCACTGTTCAGAATTTTAGCAAACACAGCTTAAATATTGATAAAACAATTTACAGCAAAAGCGTATTTAGCCAATTAGCCATCCAGAAATTACAACAAAAGGTTATTCCTGGATATGTAATTAGCAAAGCTGAGAATGTAATGCTTATCCATGACTTTAAGGTCCCTTCCAACCCAATCACTTTATGATTCTATGACTTGGTACTATATTATTAAGCCTATGATATATACTCTGCGCTGTATTACTTAACAATTTTGTACATTAAAAGTTCAGTCTCCTTCTCTGCACCTAAAATACAGGTCATAAGTATTTTTATTTTACTTGAAAGCATCTTTCCTGCCTTCAATGCATCAAATAAACAGAACATAAACTTACTAAAAATAAAAAGCATAAATATTATAACACATCTTTCTATAATTTAAATGTAACTGAGGCACCATATTGAATTAAAACCAAATAGCACCCATTAAAATAAAAAAACACCCAATTACTTAACAAGAATTTGCAGAATGAGCAGACAGCTTTCCATTCTAGACAAGTATGCATTTCATTTACACACAGGCAGATTATTTTGGCCAGACATCAATGACTCTTTCCTGTGCTCTACTGCACCTCTGGACCTTTTTCAAAAGCAGAACAGTTGGGGAGATGCCAAAAGTGACTCCAGTTGCCACTTGGACTACAGCTTCGTGATTGTTTTCAGCTGAACCATTATACAGGTAGTCATCAAATGACCTTCCTTCCAGGTACTCACTTCTGCCAGGTAGTGGTGTGGTCAAAGGGGTGAGAAAGGTAAGAAAGGTGAAAAAGACCCAGCACAAAGAACTGGGCTTCGATTAGTCAAGCTTTCAGTTCTCAAGTGGTCAATGGAAGGATCACCTCTTTCAGAAGCAGGTGTTACTTCAATCACCTTGAAAGGAAACATAACTTGAATGCCTGTCAATCTTAAATGACAAAGGATGGATAGCAGAGACAGACAGGTGGTAAAAATGGGTTTGGCTTCGGCTTCCTTTTTGTACTAATACTCTTTGATTTTGCATGAATTAAAATCACAGCCACAGCTATCACTAAGATTAGTCCAGACAGAAAATTATAAAAGTGAATCTAGGATCTTGCTCTTATGAAAGAGTAAGAAAGAGTTCACATTCTATGACTTTTCTGTCAAAAGCTAATTCACTTTTTGCCTAAAGTTTAGATGCAAAAACCCAGCAGGGTGCACTGAGCTATGTGAAATTCAAAATCCCGAGAAAAGCCGAGTCAGTTTGAAAGTTCTTTCTTAAAACTATAAAAGCAGACAAGAGTAGTTTCAAAGGTGTTTGTGTAAGAGGTGATAAATTTCTGCATTCTCAGGTGTGACTTTCATTCATAGTTAGGTGTGATAAAATCATCCCAGGTGGTGTCTGATAAACCAAAAGTCCAAGACACTGCAGCTGAGCCAGTAACCACCCATCTGTAATCCAACAGCAATGTCCCTGACTCTGGGTTGGAATGTCCTTTGTTTCCCAGGGCCAAATAAAGCTGTCTTAACCATCAGATCTAGCCTTTAGCACACCAGTTGGCCAACCTGGTTTACTCTGGCTTAAAAGCTGTCAGTTTGCTGAATGAGTTTACTCCACACTATATTTCAGAAATTAGGAGACACTAATCCACAGATAAAGGAGCACAGGCACCTTCCCACTGCCACACAGAGGACCTGGAACACGGGAGCACTGCCCTTGAGCATGCCCACTATATGTTGAAGACCCCCCCAAAGCAAACTCACCTTTCACACAAGTTTCACTTACACTCTGGTAATGCAAGACAGTACACATTTGTCTGAAGTAAAGGTCAAATTCTATATAAATAGAGCATTAATAATGAAACTTTCACTTTTGTTTTTCTAATTTGCGATGTGACTGAAATGTGATGAGGTTTAAATCAGTCCAAGCTAATCAATCCAAACCCTTTTGCTTTCCCTCTTTGGCAAGCGGAGCTACTGTCAGGCTAATACTGGAACAAGTTGGTTATCCTCACCCTTTTCTACCTGTTTCAGAAGAGCAATAGTTCCCTACCTTTAAATGGTAGCAGTTGGGTACACAAAGCAATACAAACACTACTTAGTCCAACATCCCTCATTCTTCACTACCACTACAATCACATGCTTTAAAATGTTTCAGTAAATCAGTCTGTATCAAAACTTTTCTACCATATATATCTGAAAAGAAAGACAATTTAAAAGATAAAACTGCTCGTCAAATTCACTGGGACAGCTAAAGATGAACACTCTGCAACACTTCTCCTGTCAAAAAAGAATTTCAAATTATGTACCAGAGCACAACTCTACATTAGCCAGAACTTTAGTGCAATAGGAATGGATTGGTAGAGTGAAAAAGTACTGAGAACCCAAAAATTCATACTGAAAGTGTTTTCAGAGGTTTTGCTCTGACCTAGCTCTAGTCTGGTCCCATGGACTACATACCCATTAGTAGTTAAGACAGTATTAAATGTTCACCATCAAAGCATATTATTCAATTTAGTCTAATTCAAAACCAATTCTATTTGCACACTCTTGAGATCACTCTGTCATATGAAATGCAGCAAAACACTTTAAGGTTGGAAGATCAAGAGACTCAATTCAAAAGAGTACTCATGACCTGAAATAAAACACCAATGGAGACACACCCATACTGCATGTCTGCTCAGTTAAAAAGTACTTTTCTGTTACAAAGAGATGTAAAACTTACATTGGAAATATGGAGAAACAGATCACATACTTTAAAACAATGCATACTGCAAACAGAAAGGCATTTACAGTGTTGTAATCTTTCTTACACATTTGTTCTTGAGGAAAGTGTATGCTAACTTTCATGTATTAATTTAGTAAATTCTGAAGCATTTAAAAATGTTTTGACAAAGTCCAGAGAAGTAGTATGGCTTACACAGTACTGATAAAGTCTCACATTAAGAGCTATCCTCTTCTCTCAAATACCATCAAGAATTAAACTATGATATATATTGACATGACCTGGAAGCATTAAGCCATACTACTGTGAAGCAGACATCTGGAAAACAACAACAAAAACACAAACAGAAAATAATATTAGACAAATGAAAAAAATAACAAATAACAATAACATGTTTCCCTTTAAAGAATTAATATAAGAAGTTGGTGCTGGTCTCTTCTCTTGGGTAATTAGTGACAGAACCAGAGGGAATGGCTTCATGCTGAAACAAGGTAGGTTTAGACTGGACACTAGGAAAAATTCTTCATGGAAAGAGTGGTGGGATATTGGAATAGGCTGCCCAGGGAGGTGGCTGAGTCGCCATCCCTGAATGTGTTTAAGAATCGCTCAGATGTAGTGTTGGGGGATATGGTCTAGGGGTGAACTTGTAGAGTAGGGTGAATAGTTGCACACGATGATCCCAAGGGTCTTTTCCAACCTAAATGATTCTGTGATTCTGTGAAGTGACTGGAGAGTTCAATATGCTCTATCTCAAATTTATTTACATCGCCTAATTTATGTCTTGATTATCCCTTTTTTTCCACAGAATTCACAAGAGGAATGCTAAATTAACTTCAACATGTAAGTGTTTTTGCAGCAAATCTTCTAAAGGTACTCGATCAAGAGATGCACCATGTAATCATGAGCAGAAATACTGTTAAACTCTTTTTCACATCTCCACTGTTATTAGACTGCAAGAGGTCATTACCTGGTTTTCAATACTCCAACTTTTGTACATGTACTTAAGCTTTGCTACTTTATGCTTCCTTTTTTTTAAAAAAAAAAATTGTGACTGGCTCTCCACCTGCTCCTCATATATACTTACCCATACTGTACTTGTTACAGATAATCTACTATACAGTTTGGAGCACATTTGTAATTCAAGCAGTAATTAAAGTGCTTATTTCAGCTAATAGCTGTACTTCAAAATGTAGGAAGTTAGAAACTGCCCCTTCAACTGCTGAACAGCCAGAAAAAGAAACAAAGAGCAATTCCTGGACTCTATGTCAAACACCACCACCTGGTTCATATATGCATTTACAGAATCAAAGAATGGTTTGGGTTGGAATAGCCCTTAAAGATTATCTAGTTTCAACATCCCTGCCATGGGATACTTCCCACTAGATGAGGTTCCTTAAAGCCCCATCCAGCCTGGCCTTGAACACTTCCAGGGAGAGGGCACTCAGAACTTCTCTGGGCGACCTGTTCTGGTACCTCACCACCCCCACAATAAATAATTTCTTCCTTACATTTAATCTAAATCTACCCTCTTTCAATCTGAAACCATTACCTCTCCTNGCCCAGGTCTCCAACTCTCCCGCCTGTCCTGGTCTGACTTGCCTGGCTGAATGGCAGCACAGCCTTCTGGTGTGTCAGTCACTCCTCGGTGCTTTGTATCAGCAGAAAACGTGTTGAGGGTACACTCTGTCCATCCAGGTTGGTGATGAATATGAACAAGACTGGACCCAGTACTGACTCCTGGGAAACTCCACTAGCTACAGGCCTCCAAGTAGACTCCCACACTTCTTACGGATTCCATAACATCCTTATAGGTAATAAGGATGTTATGGAATACAGTGTCTAAAGCCTTGCTGAAATTGAGGTAGACAGCATCACGGAAAAAAAAAATGCAATGTCCTGCAAAGAAAATGCATTTAAATTATGATAATTTTCATTCATATCTAGCAGCAGCTCTGCTTNAGTCCATTGGGACCTCCCCAGTTGGCTAGGACTTTCATCGCATCCTCAAGTCCAGCCTATAACCCAACGCCATTTCCTCAAAAAAAGAGATGTTCCAGTCCCCTCGTTATCTTCATAACCACACANATTCTGTAAACTTCCTTCTTCTGTTTGAGTTTTTCCTGAAGCTCCTTGCTCATCCACCGCATTGTCAAACCCACGTTCCTCCAATTTAGAGACAAGGACATTGTGTAAGACAGTGTAAAATGCTTTGCACAAGTCCAGGAAGATGATGTCAGTTGCCCTTCCCATCTCCACCAATGCCATAACCTTGTTGTAGAAGGCCACCAAATTTGTCAGACCTTTAGTGAAGCCATGTTGATTGTCACCAATCACTTCCTTTTTTCCATGTGTCTTAGCATAGTTTCCAAGAGGATCCACTCCATGAACTTGTCAGGCACAGAGGTGAGACTGACTGTCCTGCAGTTCCCCATGTCTTCCTTTATTCCCTTTATAAAAATGGAGGTTACATTTCACCTTTTCCAGTCAGTGGGAACTTCACTGGACTAACACAACTTCTGAAATATGACAGATATTGCCTTGACCACTTCATCTGCCAGTTCCCCAAGGACCTGTGGATGCACTGCATGGACTTGTGCACCTTCAGGTTCCTTAGATGGTCTCAAACTTGATCTTCTCTTACACGAGGCAGTTCTTCATTCTCCCAATCCCTGTTTTTCCTTCTGAACTTGAGCAGTGCACTTGGAACACTTGTGAGTAAAGACTGAGGCAGAAGTCTTCATTGTTCACAGACAGACAGTTCTTAAGTCTTTTTTGGAGAAAGGCTGTGGGAGCAATCAGAAACTAAGCCATAGAGAGAGCTGACAACTATGCAATTTATATTTGAACTTATTTACTGGTTACTTTTTAGGATCACAGTTATATGCCCTAAGATACACAGTTGGACCATCTAGAAGGCAAGATGCATGCAAGTTGTATGAAATCTATCCTCATTCACCCTATCAGTGTTAAAAAGTGGATATATTCCATACTTAAAATAACTTCCTTTACTGGCTCACATTCTGTTATTTAATAACAGTACTATGTTGACAACCAATACAGGAGGAATTCTCCAAAAATGATACTTTAAAAAAGTTAGTTAGTTTAGCTTTATACTACAGAAATTCATAGAAGTTTTGGTGCCAAACATCGATGCTCAAGTTACAGACTTAATCTGCTTCCTCCCACCCCACCCCACCCCGAGTCTGCATCAGCATTTGTAAGAATCAGCTACCAGCAAAGGAGACGCTTCAGTTAACATGAAACTTAAATACATTCTGCAAAAACAATGAAATCAGCATAAAACTCGTTCTGTTCTTCAGTTTTAAAGATCAGACTCCAAAGCAAACAGCAAGCTACTGTTACCAGCACTCAGAACAAAACCAAGGTACTGTACTGGATGCGTGATCAGCTTTGAACTGCTTAGGTATGTACAGGTAATACTAGGACCACAGTAATGTTAGGATGTTGTAAATTTAAAACAATTCTGTTTTGTTAAAAAACAAAGCAAAAATAAATAATCTATAAGCCAAGTTTGCTAGATCTAGTATTTCTCAACTTATTCATAAGCACAAGTGCCAGCAGTGCACATGTATTAGTAAAAATTATGCATCTCACTGAGAGATAACTGTGAAAATATCAACCCTAAGTTATCTGCAAACAGCCTTGAGATTTAATGTATTTGCCTCTATGTATCTAGAAAAGACAATAGAGAATTCTATTTAATCATGGAATAACTCAATTTACCCAAAGTATTTTAACTGCATAAGTAAGCCATAATCCAGAAATGGTGAGATCTAATAAATGCCTGTATATCTGAATGATAGCCTTACTGTTACCAATATTAAATAAAGCAAATACTTCTAGAAATAGTGTAATATGCTTAGATCATAACAGGAAGTTATCCAAGTTTTGCTCACACAGGTTTAAAAAAAGCATTCAGACAATACTTCTTCAATGAGTTCTGTCAGTAGTTTAATGTAGCTCTGATCCCATAACAAGATGCCTTTTACTGATTGCATTCCATCTTTGTTAGAGTATTTTATCATGAACAAGCAGTTATTCTAACAATTTTAAACTCCCTAAACACATGCAAAGTGTAAGGCCAAGAACACTTATTCCAATTAGTAAAAATTCTACGCAACCAATAGTTTTGTCTCAGAAACAGAATTAAATAGCTCTCTAACTCCCAGGATTTCATAGACAGGAAGGAATTATTACATCAAATGACACAAAGTGGAGCACTCTCTCTTCTGGTCCAGTTTTAACCATCTGTCACTGACACAGACATAATAGAAAAGCTACACACTGTTACAAAGGAGAAGTTCAGAGTCATAGTTTGTTTAACATGGAAAAGCTGCTACTCTTAACAACGACAACAAAATAAAGCTCCTTGCAGAGCAAGGTACTTTAATTTCAGACACATTTAAAACTAAATATATAGAATTAAGTTCTGCACATATTCCTTATGGTCACCACATTCACCTAATGTTATTTTCTTACTTGAACCACTGTAGAGCTTCTGTACACACAAAATATGGCTCTTCACACAAAATGCGTATTAGTTTGGGGAGGGTACTGTATGTTGTGTGGTTGTGGTTCTGTTGTTATTGTGGGGTTTATTTGTTTGGTTTTGGTTTATTGTGGGGTTTTTGTTGGTTTTGCTTTTTTTTAAACAGACTAACAGTGAGGTCACAGTTTGCACATAGGAATATGAGAAAAAGCACTTTTAATTGTGCTTTTATAGTAGCATTTCAGTATTACTTCGAGATTTATTTTAGCTGTTGGAGAAGACGTATGGAAATCAGTTTATTATAATATACCATAGTAGCACAGCTTTTTTACAGCATGCAATAAAGAAAATTACCTGGAAAATGTACAGAAATTCCACAGGCACTTAAATTCTTGTTAGGTACATATTCATATCTACTTCTATGTAGTATCTCAAATTATTCTTCAGTTTTGAACAGAAAAAATTAACAGATCCATAAGGAATATACAATTAAAGCAGCTACGGGTAAAGTTATAAGTAAGAAAAACTCAGCATTAAGAAAGTTTTTCATTGTGTCTAACTTACACCATTGTGACTGGAATCAAGAACAGTAGCACTGTTGTTATTTATTAAAGAATCGCTGCTCACTGGTAGCTGAATTAGAAACTATTTAATTTCTGGTTTCTTTTAATTGAAAATGGTCTGGTCATTCATAAGTAGCATCTGCTCAGGTCACAACCTTGGGTTTAGAGACCTTGAACAAAAGAAATGAAACCACTAAAATTACTGTTCAAGTATTGTGCTATGCAAGTTCACTTAAAATAAGTTACATCATTTCAAAAAATACAGAATATAGAACTTGATTAATTATTTTATTCATTTGCCTCTGCTAGGGATGCTCCTATCATTAATATCACTTACATGTGTATTTTGTACACAGATCACATTGATGTGTATGGTAAAACATATCAGCTTTGGAAAACATATAAACACATAGTCCTGTGTGTCTTGGAAAAGTTCAAACCTCATAAAATATCTAATATGGCTCAATGTTAAGCATATGGAGCTCCCAAAACAATGCAAGAAAGTGATGACAAACGTTAATTTTCTAAGATGAATGTTCTGACTTATTTGTATTTGACATTTTTCAAAGTGACACTAATAGATACCCTATAAATTATGTGTACATGCATACAGAGTACATACTACACACCACAACTCCAGAATACAGTGCATGGTGGTAACAATGTAGAGCCAAGCCTGAGAAATTTCTCTCTTTTGTATTTCTCACTTATCTTACACTAAAAGAAAATTAAACTTGTAAGTAAATTGCCCAAATAATAGATTCTCCTATTATTAAACTAATTTATTTCCCTCTGCATTTGCAAAAGCAGTACTTTACAAGATTGGGAGGGAGAGTGTGCTCATGAAACCATCATTATGTACCAATATTGAAAGTCTTTGCCACAACTACGTTACAAACCAGTTTTGTTGCAGAATAATACATTTTTCTATATCGTGGCTGGCATTAAGGCTATAGCCATCTCTGTAAGCCCCAGATAAATTTTGTTCAGAGGAAATGCCTGCATGTATGAATAACACTCTTCAGACAAAAATACAGAGATTAAAAAAAAACCAAAACAACCAACCTTTCCCAAACAGTTTCTTGCTGACATTTTATTTTTCAGCTCACAAATACAACATGATACTGTTAGTTTCCCAGCTGTTAGTTTCAGTAAATTTTCTTTTAAAATTAAAGTTCTATGTGACTGGGTTGGAAAACAGAAACATGCCTCATGTCCTAAGCAGTTAATACTTGTAAGCAAGTGCCTGCTACAACTAATTTGAGCAAAACCAGCTTACAGGCAGCATATAACTGTCAGTTTTCAATACTACTGGCAGCTAAACAGAAATCTTGGCACTGCTAATCAAGAAGATGCTTTGTCTCCCATGGAATTCCTCCCTCCATTTGTCATTGTACTGTGCATAACACAAGAATGCCTAATAGAAAACAATATTGATGCACTTCAGCCAGTTCTAAGTATATATACTCATTTTAAGTAGACTCAGAAAATAAACATACATTCTTTAATTATTGATCAAATGCCTAGAAGATTATTTAAACGAGAGAAATAGCTCCATGCTCTCATGAAAAATATTTTTAAATTCTATCTATCAGTAAGAGAACTAGTTCAATACCTTAACACTTCTCTAAAAATTTAAAATGTGTATCTAAACCAATCCACGTGATCTCCGGTCCCCCATTCTAGAGTAGCAAATTTTGAGAACCTTCTATCCAAGTACCTTATCTGTGCCCTAAACTGGGACACATGCTAAAGTATAATTTAATTATAGGAAAGTTATTTTAGATTTACTCTTCCTGAGTAGAAAGTGTGGAGCAGGTGATCCTTTATTCTTTTTTACATATGAAAGTTTTACTTATGTATTTTTAATCCACTGAGGAAATTATATCAGCTGTGATGTGTTAAGTGTGGTGTATCTGGAGACAAGCAGAATACTCCTTGGATATCTGACAAACAATTTATTAATCTAATTGCTGAGGTAGCACAGGTATGCTCTTAACTCTTGAAGATTTTCCAAGAGCTACGATCACTAGATGGATCAAATCCCCACCCTCTTTTCCCATGACTATAAATTTTAGTTCTTCTCTTATTTACTTTCACCACTGAAAAAAGGTCCATTTAAAAAGTGAGCTTACTCACCAGGTGGGTCTCCCAGACATACACAGCTCTAGCTGTAAAGCCACGCAGAAGCCTGTTAAGCGGCCTGCTGCCAAGAAGTGGCTTTAGATCTATTTATAGTAGAAAACATGGTGAAGGCCAGATAAGTCTTATTAGCCTATTTAACAGATATTTGAAGATTTGTTTCTTTAAGATGCAAGAACATAAAAATGACTGCATAAGCCTCAGTTTCTTCAAAAATGTTTTAAAGCTTAAGCAACTCCCTATTAAGCTTGCTACCAACACCACTCTTAAAAGCCTGTAACACTTTTAATAACTAGAGTATGTTACACTAAAGGATGTCATGAAATCAAACAAACCGAATAATCCCAGTAAACAAGCCATTCATTACATCACCTTCAAGCAAAAGCCTGTATATGCATACTAAACCAGCAAGATAAATTAAAGAACTAATACCTTTTTGTAACTGGATTTAAATAAGCTAATTTTGGTCTTTGGCAGTGGGTCTCAATAACCTCTGAGAGGCTTAAAATCACAGACCCACATGGCTAAACCAGAGAAAAATAGACATTACTGCTGCACAGACATCACTGTAGGCAGAGAGAGGCAACTCAGAAGAAGAAGAATTTGACAAAAGGATTTAAAAACAGAAAAAAATCTGAGGTCAGTGTATGTTATGGGGACAAATGGAAGACACCTGAGAAGTGTGCCTGTATTAGAATCACTCGTGGCCACATTAGTATCAAACAAAGTCTTAATAAACAGCTTCCTCTCAGGAAACAGTAATTCTTGATTTACAGGGGGAAGGAAGAAAAATAAAACGGGGAAAGGAAACAAACCAAACGGGGAAAGGAAAAAAAACAAACGGGGAAAGGAAAAAAAACGGGGAAAGGAAAAAAAAGGGGAAAGGATGGTGGTCCAATGACTTACTCAAATGTCTACAATTAATTTATCAGAGACTGAAGCAGTAAAAAATGAGCTACCTTGTACCCAGGTGTTTCACCTATCGTCTCTCTCCTCTACAGAAGTCCACGTGGAAAACCTATGAGGAACCTGTACGTTGGTTCATGTTTCTGTGACAGATGCAGTGAAATACTATCATCTTCAAAAACATCCCAGAACCTGGTTACAATGCAAAATGAGAGGAGGCTGTGAAGCCACTAAAATTTTAACACAAATTAGGTGTACTAGCATGTAACTACATGTAAACCTTATTATAGAAGCTGTGAGTATGGATAACAAACATTATCTGGAATGTGGTGTTCAGAAGGGGGAAAATATCAGGCTCCTTCTTAGCTGTAGCTCTACTGTCTTACACCCTTTTAAAGAATGATTTATTTCAGTTCTGTTACTAGCTTTACAGAGCTGAACACAATAGCACCACACTGTGGGAGAAAGCATTTCCATACACAGTGAATGAGGCAATAATCAGGAATTGAGGCATCATAAGAAATGTTCCCAAAAGTTTTGGAAGTTCTGTGTGCCCCCCAGGTTTAAAAGGAAATGAGGTCCGGAATGCTGTCTGATAAATTCAATCAGCAACTCTGGATAGCAGCAGGACCCTCTGGTGTATCGCTCACTCACAGTTTGGTGCCATCCGCAACTTTGCTGAGGGTACACTCTGTCCCATCATCCAGATCATCAGTGAGGATGTTGAAGAGAACTGGACCGTGTATTGACGCCTAGGGTGCAATGTTAGATCCTGGCCTCCACCTTTGACATTGTACCACTGATGAGCACCCTCTGGGTCCAGCTGTTCCATCAGTTTTCAATCCACCTCACTATCTGCTCATCCATCCTTAACTCCTTCAGCTATTCTACGAGGATCTTAAGGTCAAATGTCTTCCTGAAGTCTAGATAGACAATATACCATGATTCCCTTCATCTACCTTTTTTTTTTTTTCCTAGACAAAACAAAACCCCCAAAAAATAAACAGAGTTGTTCCAACTGCAAGTAGGGACCAAAGGGCCTTGAAAACAACTGACAAATCCAGCATCCAATTAAATTTCAAACATCTGGCCTATGAACAAAACCTGAGGAAAATGAGCTTGTATAGCCTAGAGAAGATACAGCATTAACAGAGTACCTATCAGTAGTCTTTCAACATGTTAGAGGTTATCAAGCAGACAGAGTCAAACTCTGCCAAGTGGTAGAGTGTCATAACAGTCATAAAGAGAAACAGTGAAGGTTCCTGTTGAATAGAAGAAAAACATTTTTCCCTAGTATAATAAACCAAGGAACAAGCTGCCTAGGAAAATTCTAGATCTCCAGTATTTCTACATTCAGCTGGACAAAGCCTTGAGCAATCTGCTTTGGGCAAATTGGACTAGAGATCTCTTAAGCATACTTCAGACTTAAAGATTCTATGAAATCAATTTTAGTTTGCAGTGGCCTAACAGCACACACATAATAAGCATACATAGCATAACACCTTCATTGCCAAAACCTCATTCACTCACCTGAGTTTTCAGAGGGTTTTTTTTCTGTTTTGCCAAAGGAACAATGCAACACAGATCTTGTTTATCCATCTTTCTGCCTCTTGACTGATGGGTCACCATACAGGAAAGAAAACTGCCACAGTGACAAAGGCTTAAAGGGATATTCTTCATTTTCTCACCTAAATCTTCACATTGAAACAGGCCAGCAGCAGAGTTTATACTGCATTCATCCTATGTAATACATTAAGCATCTCCAGTCTCATTAGTCTGAGGCAGATAGTTGACAAATCACCTGCTTCTTTCAAGCAGCATAAAAAGACAGAAAAAAAAAACCCATGGGGAGGGATAGAGCACCATTTCCTACTGTTGACTGAATATAAACAACTGTCTGACTGACACAAAAATTCCTCTGACTACATCCATGCGCTGGAATTGTCTTTTTCAGTGACAGATAAGACCATCACACAATTCTATAGAGACATGGAAAGCTGAGTGGCATCATAGTATCCTGCCTATTTTTTAAGGAGGATATGTAAAAATTACAATGCTTGAATTCTGCTAAGCCAGTATACAAAAATACTATATAAGCAGTGGCTATTTTTTTTTACTATATCTGTACAGAAGACTCTCCTACAGAGAAGCTGTACTTAAGTTGAAGATAATTTCCAGGTTTGTATTTGCAAAATGGGTATTTCTATATGGCAACATCCCTTCAAGAATGCTTAATCAAAGGCTCTGTCTTTGTAATGTGCCATCAGTGCCAGCAGCGCTGCAAGCTGAATTCTATCTGTTGATAACCTTGCACAATCCTACCCTTACTCAAGGAGATTGTGAGGACATGACAGAGGAAATCACTGCCAGTTTAACAACCATATGCTGACTTCTATGCAACTCATTCAGGTCTAGATGATAGATTTTAAAAGACACTCTGGATATAGTAGTCACACTGCACAACAAAAGAAAGGTGGAAATAGTCACACTTGTTAATTTTAGGAGTCACACTTAATAATGAGTGCTGGCTAATTTTGAATTTCTAAACCTAACAGGATTCTGTTTCTTTTTCTGCTAAATTTTTTTTTGAAGCAATGGCAGATGCATCATGTGGAAATTTTAACCAAGAACAAAAGAAAAATAAAATAATAAAACAACTGAAAACCAAATCTCATGAAGTGAAAAACATAATTCTTTCAGAAGAAAGACAACAGAAGTATCAATATGTAGCTAAACCAAATCCACATAGAATATATAGAGCACTCAGCTTTAGGAGACCAAAAAACACTACAACAAAACAAGCAACAAAATAGAACACAAATCAAAACACCCAAAAATTCAAACACAAAATGTCTGCTGTGATCCCAAGATTTAAAGAAGTCTGACTATCAAAAGGTAAACAGCCTTTTATTTTCTGGACAGAAAGTGTCTTCAAGCTACCTTGTTCCAACAGATAAATATATTAATAATATGTTTTACATATAAAAAAAATACCATTGCATAATGTTTGTATTAAAAAAGCCAAACACTTTTACTAAATTGTAAAATTATCTGTATTCACAAGACAGCTCCAGTAAAATGAATGCATACAGGATTAGAGAATCCAAGCTGGCACAGAGCTGTCAAACCTAACTAACCTACTGGTGTTTCCTTTGTCATGTTTCCTCTGTCGAGTTGGAGCATGCTTTCCTCCCTCACCTTGGATGTTCATGCAATTGTAACCCAACCTGTTTTAGTCCAAATAAGCTAGGTTAGGAAGACATAATGTTTGAAACATTTAAATTAACCCAGTTCATTTAAAATTCAAGGAGCTGTACCACCAGCACTGGGGATAAGGGGGGAGGAAGAACAAGAATGAAGATTCAGGAGTAATTTATTCATTTAAAATATGGGATTAAGAAACAGGGAAAATACAACTTGAGATGGCTAACGAAAGTCAACTATTACCACCCATGATTATCCCCCGTGATTCAGCTCAGTACTGTTTCTGAAGTCAACAGAATTTTGTTCATAGCTTGCTTTAACATACTAATGACCTCTGCTTTGATTTGCTGATGTGGCTAACAGCACACAAAGAAATAAATCACCGCAACTAAGAAACATTCTACTTAAAAGCACTGCATATTGTAGGAAGAATTGATTACAATAACCTTGTCAAACATTCCAGCCCTACTCACAAATCAATCTCTACAGCTTTCTGCCTACTCTGCTTTACTAAAATGGTCTCTCTCATGTCCGATTATCACCTCAGTAATCCTAATCTTGCCTTTCATGACTCTCATCTCATTTACATTCCTCTTTCCCAAGACCTTCTCAGGCACCAGCTGCTTCTTTTCCACAACCTTTAGCTCAGCTGGGGTATTTTTTCTCTCATCTTTACAAACATTCATTTGTTAACCTGTAAATTAATTTCTACTTGCTGCTCCTTCTCCTTCCCTCAACCCATTTTCTCTGTCCTTGCAGGCTGGCAATCACAAATCCTCTTCCTCTGGTTGGTTATTCAATTTCATTTTCCAAACACAGTTCCTTATTCCTTGCATCCTATTAACCTACTCTACTCATCCATATTTCCCTTATTTTTCCTCCCACACTGATGCTGGTAGGAGTCTTTACCTCAGCAGCTTCCAATTCCAACTTCTGCTCCCCCCCCTTTCTCATCCTGCAGCAAATGCAAACACACTCCTGAGCAGAACTGGGGTGGACCATGCCCACTTAAAAACCAAGCTTCCAAAAATCTACTTGGCCAGGATTTCAATTACTCCCACTCTTGTCCCCTTCAGGAACAAGAACAGAAACAAATAAACAAACAAAATCAAAACACTGAGAAGTTTTGCACTTATTTTAAACTAGGATAGTTTTTAAACAAAATATATACATTTATAACCTTATATGCACCAATGTCTGGTTTTTTTCATACATTTCCCATACACTGTTATAATACAATATTTCTTAATGAGAAAATTAGAGGGGTTTTACAGTTTAAATTACCTTATATTCTCTAGAACATATTGCTTATTCTTTACTACAGTCTTCAGTTATTGTCCTTACAGAAGTTTTCTATGTTGAATCTAGAACACAATTATAACCAACTTCACAGAATTTTAAAAATGGGATAAGTTCATGTCACTTAAATATTGACATTTATTTATACCTTCCCTTTCCTAAGATTTCTTAAGTTGTTCAAGTTGTCTGTAAGATCATTAATGAATGCTTCAATTTTTACCCTTATTACTATATCTCATGTCTCTTACCATGAGCTAGAAATAGTGTTTTCAGTATATTGAAAGATATGACACTTCATGTGAAAAACTCTTTAAACAAATCTGACTCTCCAAGGGAAAACCAACCAAACAGAAAAAAAACAAAACACCAAACCAAAACATGAGCTGAGTTGCACACAGTCAGAAGGAACAGATCATACTTCTATGGATATACTGAAATCCTAGATGGCTCTAATGCTTCTCCTGCTTCAAAGACTTAAGCACTCTTCCTTACAGCAGCATTGAGCAAGATGAGTAAATAGCATTTAGCAGCTCCAACCTGTATGGTGCAGTTCCCTTTACATGCAAGAATACAATCTCAATTCTTTACTACCTCTGGCCATGTAATAATGTACTCTTGAGTAGTCACCCAGATAGAAGAGCAGTATTGTAGAGCTCCACATCTAAGTCCGACTTTAACCATAGCACTTGGGGCACTCAGTCAAATCCAGGTCTCCAGCAGCTGGGGCTGGTGAGCTAACCATGCACTGGACAAAAGTAAGTTGCTTCCTACTCTCCCTCACCGTCCCCCCTTCCATTAGTTTCGATCATGAGTAACCATGCTTGATGAGCTCTGCACCGAGTTAAAGATATTTTAAATTGGCCAGACTTGACCTGAGAAACCTTATGTCAAAACACTCAAGTATTGAGAAGTTTTGCACTGTTGCCTTTACTGCTGCAAGACAACAGAGCTCAAACTGATCCTGAGCAACTGCCACATCAGTCCAAATTTGAGCATGAGTTTGGAGAGCTTGCTCAAGCACACTGCTAATTTATCGCATAAAAATGTAATACCAATTATTTTCAACACAACATGAAATTAAGATACACTAAAAGTTTTAAATAAATAAAAATAAAAGAAAAAATAAAAAGTGAACCATAGCCTATAAATGAGACTCTTCTAGGATTCTGAGAGTAGAATTTGGGAAAAATCCTTAGTCTAAATGTAGCCCTGAATCAGTTCCATTTAACACAGAGATGTATATTTTTCCAAGACAGTTCTATAGCAGCAGTTACTGGAACTGACCAATAATTTTAGAAAGTACATTATACAACTAAAGCTACTTCTGTGGGGGAAAAAAAAAAAAAAAAGATACTTTAGAACTATTCAGCAGTGGAAATTTTTTAATGTATAACTTATTCCCTAGACAGTGCACCTTTACTCTTACCGGGACAGAAATCCCAGTGATGAACTCTATACCATTAAACCACACATAATACTCTCTTTATTTTGTCTCGGTATAAAAGCTCAAACTTTTAAATTGCTTTTATACCTTATAGCCCAGAAGAGATGTGAATATGTTTCAGAATCATCTACACTGGGTATATCTGGAAAAGCAAAACCACTTCATTCATTTTAAAGCAGCAATGGCAAAATACTAATTAAGATAAAACTCAGCAGTTCAATATGAGTAATAGGTACCAAAACAAAAGAAAATAAAACCCAACGTATTTTGGCTGGACAGAACAGCATGAAAGCATTTCAGCAGGTAGCTTTCTCTGAATACAGATTACTTTTTCTGATGTAAAACATCTCACAATCTTCAGACTTTGTTGAGACATTCAGACCAGATGGGGTGGGGGAAGTCCCAAAAATGTACTTAAAACAAATTCCCACGAAACTTAACATTCAGTTACATTTTTAATTGAAAATTTGCAGATACTATAGTAAGTGCATCTACCTGCTTTGAGTTTGGGTGCAGACAAAGCTTAATCTTGGCAATGAGTAATGGGAAAAAGAACTAAAACATGCATCCTGACTGGTGGTGAGACCCTTCTGTAGACATGGTAGCAGATGATAAATCTGACACAGCCTTCTGCAGCGATGCAATTTCAGTACAGCTACAAGAAGCAGAAAAAAGTTTGAAGGCTGTACTGCATGAATCTTCGCAGCTGAAGTAAGGTTGAATGATGAAAGGAAGGATTTACTGCCATGCAGTTTGTACAAAACTCCCTCCCCGATGTTAAAAATTACGCAATACATATGCTTTAAATATAAACAAATTAACAAACCCTTCCCCCTGCCCCTCACCCCCCAACAATTATCAGCTTATTATAAAACTCCCTTGGGTAAGCTTAGGCCATATTTCAGAAGTTAGTGTACTAATTAAAATAAGGACTTGAAGCAGATAGGTTTTCTTTAATCAGTTTCTCCAAGTATTAATTTCTAACCTATCGTACCTTGTGAAAAACAAGTCTCATTTCCTTCTACCTGAAGGCTCAAGTGTTATGTTAGTAAGAACTAGGCAGAATGACAGTCACTGCTATTACCTGGTTTTCTCTCATGTTAGAAGAATTGAGAAGCAGCTGAACAGGTCCACAGCTGCCACCTTTATTAATGGAGATGCCATTCTCAGTGCAATCACATACTATACATTGAATCAAAGACTTCTTCCTCATTTTTAGGTTAAAGAGCAACTGAAAGAACTAGAGCAGCCCCTGCACACCTCCTGAGATTCAAATCTTGCTTCTTTCTCCCTTCTGGGTGCAGGCTTGGAAAGCAGCATAAACAGCATCTCCTCTATAAAGGTTTTTTGTTATGAAAATCTTAGTTCAACACCCACTGCTATAGCCAATGTCAGATCCTGCTACGGCCAAAACCAGAGTGTATATATCCATTAAAACAGTGTTCTAGGATACCCAGAAATCATTTTAACAGTTCACAGGTGCCACTGTCAACCATATGTCTTGGATAGACATTTTGGTTTTTTAATGGTTGAGGCTCACTTTCTAAGCTATTTCCAATTGATTGCTCATTTCCTATTTTAAGGAGAAAGGACTTCCTTCATAAGGCTAGAAAATTCCATCTCTAGAGTCTCATCTTTTCTGCAAGAATCTGTCCAGAACGAAGCTTTAAAAACTTTACTTTAGTGTCAGTGTGGTTTCAAATGCAAGCTGAAGGAAGGTTATGCCAAACAAAAAGAAGTTTTTTAAAATACATATATTCAAAACTCATCTCCTGGTCCTCCTCTTCCTATTTAGTTTTTTTTTTTTTTTCTTGAACATTCAAGGAAGGTGCTGGAATGGTTCTCAACAAAATAATTTCTGTAACTGGGATAACTCACAGAACAGAGAAATCTGTTTACTATATGACACTTCTCTGTGACAAACTAGATTCCAAATATCACACATTCCATGCGTGCTAAGGTAGATCACCGAAAAGGAGCCAACACCAAAATCTCCTTCCCTCACTAATGTTTTCCAGCATTACCTGTGATAACCACAGGTAATCCACAGAGAAGCAGAAAATATTTGACTGAGAGGTGAAATAAAAAAATTATATCATCGTGCGTTCCTTCTAAAAACAAAGATGCGTAACCCTTATGATAAACTGTTCTCCTGGTTTAACTGTTTTCCCGAAGACACACGGCTGTTGACACAGCAGTTTGCTATCTGCTGTTCCTCGATACCTATCCAGGTAAACATGAAGATTTTAAGAGTAAACACTCTGTAGCTAAAAAACTGGCCTAAATCCCTGAAGAGAATGACTCAGTGGGAAACGTAAGAAAAGGGCAGGGGAGAGACACTCTCTTTAATGATGTCTGGTTTGGGTTTTTTTCCAGTCTAATTTAGGCCCCAAAACAGTAATAACATGAAAAAAAATGACGAGGGGGGGACACACATCTGAAGGAACACTGCTTGATAGTCGATTGGCTTTTTTTTAGAACTTCACTATATACATTTTACTGTGAAATGTAAAAATCTTTGAAAGGGATAGAGGCTCTTTTCTGGACAAGATAAATGTGAATTTGATCTGCAGTATTAATATTGTGAACACTTTCTACTATTTGCTGTCAACTTTCTTACAAGGAAAAAATTCCTATTTTACAGAATTACTGAGGTTTTCATATACTACATAAACATTACAAACTGTTTAGACCAGCATGGACTATAATTTAAATAAACTGTTTTTATGACAACTGTCTGACTACACTTAGAATCTGTACTGGCATAATATTTTCCACAGAAGACATACACTCCAGCAGAAGACAAGACTTTGAACGTGGGCAATAGGCATGCAAATTCCCATTTCCCAAGGTTACAAGAGTCATCCTGTAAAAGAGCAACAGCTTAACAAAAGGAGCAACGACAAAACACAAAGCATTATAAAATAATTTTTTGAGGACCAACCCCTCACTGCAGGCCACAGAGATTTAGATAAAGAAAAAAAAAAAAGTGGAAAATAATAATTAAAAAAAAAATCTGCTATTTATGGTATACAGAAAAAAATTGAGAAGTTGTGTACTTATTGAAGTATAAAACATGGTTGTGTGCAGAAAATCCCTTCTTTTCCTCAAAAACTAATTGGGTACAAAGTATGGTTGCTTAAATAAGAAGGCCAAGATCTTTTTGCCTGCTGGTGAGGAAAGATGAGGTAATTTTCCTTCTTCTACAGATGCTCACAGGAACACAAAGTGCAGAGAAATACCTCTCTTCCTTGAACTCTAGGCAGAAGCAGTGAAGCCACAAAAATTTACTTTTTCCATGCTGCAGGGGCAAAGTCAATCTGCTAAATTAAAAGCTCCCTTCCCTACAGCTTTTACAAATATTGTAAGAAAAAAATAAGAAAGCACAACGTATATTAATTATGTATACCAATGACATGTCATCGGGACTTTCAGGAGAGAGTAACAGAAGGGTTTATTATGTTCTACACCCTCTGAGGAAATGATCAAGGTTGCAACACTACAGTCTGAGGCTGGCTTCAAATTCAAAGACAAAGCTATGACACTTTTTTCAAAGGTTCTTATATCTATGAGGACTAGAGAAACTTTCTGTTTGTTTTGGTTTCGGAAATTTAAATTGTAGTTTGATTTTGCAGAAAGCCAGTTTCCATGGGAGCACAATTCTGATAGACAGACATCCTCCAATCTGCTGGAAGGGCAGTAAGTCTGAAGTAAAATAAGTGACATCTTGGTGTAGGCCAGCACACACAGTGTGAAGGAACACACAAAAATACTGATAGGAAAAAGAAATGGAAAGCAAAGTAAAAGAAGCTTTGGCAGAGTTCCTAAGGAGCTTTATATTATAAAATAAGTGCTGAAAGAATGAAAAATGGCAGAGAAACCCTTAAAAGACGTTAAGGGATATTGACACTCAAATTGGAAATAAATACGGGTACTGAAAAGACTACTGAGCAATCCCAAACAGTTCTGTTTTCATTAACCAACCAGGGAAAGCAGAGTCAGATCCAGTATACTCAAAACAACTATTTATAAAACTAAGTAAAACAAAACTACTTTTTACAAAAGATATAAATATGCATAAAAGTACTATAACACAGTATGTTAATCTCCAAAACCAAACTAAAATCCTTCTGAGACAATCTCTTAAAATTACAGAAAACAAACTCTGTATTTAAAAACATGAAGTACTACATCACTGTAAGAACAGTAACAGAGTGTGACTTGCAAACTTTTAACAGTCGAAATGAAAGTAAAAAGTGGTGAAAGTTTGATAATTAACTAATCTGAAAATGAGGCAAGGAAGAATACAAGGTATTGCTCCTTAGAGAAACTCCCTAATGTTTTCTAAAGGAAAGACACACAGGACACAGCTATCTTCTTCACCGATAGAGGCTTTACAAAACAAACTCTTCTAACCAAAGTCAAATACAAAATCTGGCCAAAATCGGTCTTTTTAAAAGTACAGATGAAAATGTAGGACCAAAGAGCAGTGCAAGATAAATTTCATCAAGAAACTAGAGATGGCAGCAAAGTCTTGAGCTATCAATTGAGAGAAAAAGTTAAATGAAAAGGAAAGTTATTAATAATTCTTTTAAGTTTGCTGAAAACCTAAACGTTTCAAGATTGGTTTTATTTTTCCTTTTCATTTTTTAAATAGTTACAAAAAAATGGAAGCCTATTAGAAAGAACAGATATAAGCCACAGTAAGATTTTATTTTTATATGCAATGACTTAACAGATCATTTTTTAGCATGTATCAGAAAAAGTATTTTAAAACAGCTTTCAACAAAATATGCATATTTAAATCTACCATGTATCAATATTCTCAGAAGTCACCACTGATTTCTGAATGTTCATCCATTCATCACATTTCAGGAAGGATTTCTAATGCTTTTCCTCAGCTTTGCAACTGAAACAAATACCAAAAAAATGGGTATATATTCAGTTTTAGGAAGAGAATTTTTAACTCTTAGTTTTCTGCAACACTTTATTTTTTTTAAAAAAATACATCAGTAATACAGGAAACTAAGCCCTATTCTGAAAAGCAACAAATATTCGGGGAAAGAATCACAGAACTTCCACAAAGTGATCTCACCATTCTGCTAAATTGCATCCCTGAGAATAGTCCAGAATTCTACATTTTTGAGATCACTGTTTAATTCTAAAATTAAAAAGAACCTATGCATATTGAAAAGCACTGTCTCAGCATCTTACAGCTAAGCAGAATAACCAAATCAACAGTTCTGATATGTATTTTGTCTAGCTACTAACTGGGACACTTTCTCAGATCCAGTATGACAGCCCGTGTCCAGTGCAGCGACAGCTGCTACTCACTCATCAATGCTTGGAACATTTACTCCAAAATTCGGAGGCATATATTCAAGTCCTTCCCTAATAGACAGTGCCTGAAAAAGCACCAGGCTAGAAGATACAGGAAGCAAAGGTATTCTCAACACTCACAGACGATGCATAAATCTGTGGGGATGGATGGGTTACATCCTAGAGTGCTGAGAGAGCTGGCAGAGATGCTCACCAGGACACTGTCCATCATTTATTAGCAGTCCTGGCTGACTGGGGATGTACCAACAGACTGGAGGTCAGCTGATATAACACCCATATATAAAAAGGGATGGAAGGGTGATCCGGGGAACTAGAGGCCTGTCAAGTGTGACTTCAGTACCAGGGAAGCTGATGGAGCAGATGATTCTGGGTTCCATTAAGTAGCACATGTAGGACAACCAGGTGATCAGGCCCAGTCAGAATGGATTTATGAAGGGCAGGTCCTGTTTAACAAACCTGATCTCCTTCTGTGACAGGGTGACCTGCTTGTTGGATGAAGGTAAGGCTGTGGATGTTGTCTA
>VWZY01011881.1:200375-217234 GCA_013399075.1 Chloroceryle aenea | reverse complement strand
TTTTTCCCCCAAGAGGATGTAAGTATTTCCTGGAGCACAATTTGAACCCTCTGTTATTAGGAAAGCGGTAATCTTCTCGTTAGCCCTAAAAGTACTGAATGAAAAGAACCATTTGGGACTGCTCTTAGACACACTGTTCCCAGTTGGGCAAGTGACTGGTGGTTGTCGTTGCACTTAACAGCTATTTTAAAACAACGTCCGAGACATCTAGTGAATTTTAAAGTATGAAATACTTCCCTGATCTATTGTGTTCCATGATTTCTAATGTGGTGCACAGGAAGCTATTTACAAGAGATGGATGTAAGTTGCACATAGGTGTTTTTCCAAGTTTTGAGTTAGATGGTTTGTAGAAGAAAGCAAAGCTCTTTAGAAGGAATCAGTCAGGAACTGCTACAGTTTACATAGTATTAATTTTTGCCAAAGTAATTCAGCACACAGGCAGCTTCTTAAAACTCATTAACACAGGTAACTTATACAGTTGTTCCCCACACAGAGGAAAAAAAACTGTCAAAGCAGAATTATCTGATGAAATGATCCAAAGGTTAGCTTTAAAACACAGAGCAGGCAACACTTCACCAAGAACACCTTATTCCTGTGTCAGATGAATGGTTAAGAAAAAATATAAGCAGAGAAAAAAAAATTATGCCTTACCTCCTACATGACTGTAGCATGTAAAGCGAGAGCCATTCCCATGAGGTTGTGCTCTGTACCATCCAGAACTTTAAAGAAATACTTAAGCAGCATCTGCTATTTGGAATGCAAATAAAACCCCCCTATTTTAGACTGTTCCCTAAATTTTACAGAAGTAAATGTGTACAATTATTTTTCTCATTTTGTGAGGCCTTCAGGCAGAGTGCGTAGGCCTCAGAGTAGTAAGTTTTAGAATATGGGTGAGAGTTCACTTACGTTTTGAGTTAAGAGTCATCTGATGGTATGCAGAGCCATCATTACAAGTTAACAAGAAAAAGTGATAAACACCCAAGGAAGAAAAACTCTCAGATCCCTTCCTGAGCTGATGCAATTGTTTTTGCCACTCTGGCAGCATCACTTCACAAAGGTCTTGCCTTCCTTAGGACATCAAGTTCTGAGAGTCCCAGCAGGCCATATCACCTGGTTGTGACAGATTGAACTGAAAACAAGGAATGTCACTCATAACACATGTGGGGTTTTGAGCCAAAATACTGTAATAGGGCAAACTCGTTAAGAACTTTGGAGGGCGATTTGGTCTGTGGGGAGTGACATGGCACATAAACTTGGTTTTCCACTGGTGGACAGTGTCTATAGTGTCTTGGAGCACAGGTTGGAGAGTTAAAGTTGTTGTGGGAAGGTAGTTTCTTGGAAGACACTGAACAAAAATGAGCTTTTGCTAAAAGAGGTGGTTCATTCCCTTGCATCTACTTGGAAGGGTCTTCCAGGAACAAGGGTTGCGGTTGCTCTTTTATTGGATGGGCAGAGCTTTCCTTTTCCTTTTTTTTTTTTCTTTTCCCCTTCTGAAGCAAAGGGACACCTCTTAGAGCAGCTGTAGCATTCACTGCTAAGGCTGGCAAGAAGCAAGAGCAATCAAAGCCTACAAATGTGTCAGCTGTCCACATTCAGTGCAGGGGGAGAGCGAAAACAAGTGCTACCTACCATTTGTGTTGCATAAGGAGAATCTGTCTGAACTAGGATTTGTGTGTAGATCTGTATCATAAAAATTGCATACTGAACCAGTGAACACAGCAAGGATACCACTGCATCAGCAATTGCTAGAACAAAGGAGAGCTATGCTGTAACTCAGTTTCAGATTGAATGGGCTCAAGAAAATATGAGCATTAGTTTGCCAGCAGCCATAGCATGACCCTCCAAGCAATGCGTGTACAGATGTGTTTGAGTTCATGAATTTCACCTGCAAGTTTAGAAGTAGACATTCCCTTTCCCTTTTGCAGGCAGGTATTCTTGATTTTCACCCATGAATCCAATACACCTCCTTATAGATTCTGCTTTAAATTTAAAAAATATGTCACAATAATGTTCGACATACAAGCAGAAGAAACTTCATTCTTGAGACCTGGAGTGATTTACTGGCAAGGGTAATGGTTGGTCTGAAAATGGTTCAGGGCATCAATCATTCCAGGTGGGAGAGGAGCTCACTCCTAGGGAAATAGCAAGAAAAAGGCACTGACTGTTCAGAGGGATGAAGTGCTTTGTGATCCCTGGTAGTCTTCCCCAGCCCACCGCATGTGTTTGAGCTGCCTGTCTGTCAGATTCTGAACTGATGGGTTAAGGTGGTGTGTTTTTAGGCAAACCACTATTGCTGTTCAGTTCAAAAACTTAAGTTCCAAGAAATAGCTGAGTGTGAGCCTGGGCACTAGAAAACATTTCTTAACAATTTTATGGGGTTTTTTTCATCTTTGTCTGTGGTCTTCACTGGGTGTGCGCATACAGTCTGCACACTGTTGGTGAGCCACGGGGCAGGTACGTTGTTCAAAGGTTGTTTGTGGAACTACAACTGCCAGTTATGTCCAAAACAGCCTGGTGTTTTCATTTAAAAGTGTGATGTAAAAGGTATGTAATGATGAAAAAGAACTTTTAAGGGTCTGACGGTGCTCTGTAGCCCAAAAGATGTAAGAAGCACCTAATTCTCTGCCTCAGATTCCAAGTATATCAGGGCCCTAGGTACTCTGATCTGTATCACGGGTATTAATTCACTCCCTCTTGCAAAGATCAAGGATGATGGTGACAAGATGAGTATGAACCCTTAGTACTTTGCAAGAGAGAGTATTGGAGGCCTACCAGATTTCTGACAAACTGCTCTATTGTTTAGGAGTGCAAATTCCATGAACTGAACATAGTTTGGGCAACAGAAATGTGTTTTGGTTGCAATGAAAAGATACAATGTTTTGATCCCAACACACTCAAGCCTTGTAAAAATTATCAGTCAAGAGAACCCTAAAAAGTCATCAGCCAACCCTGAGTAAGTCTGGATAACTTCTTACAAAGTATGTAATTAAATGAACTTGGAAATGTACTGTGTGGCAGGGCAGTCTGTAGCTGCAGAGCTCAAGTGTAGCACACTGTAATTAAGGAGGCTGGGTTTCTCACGAATGCATGTCTTAACAGGTGAATGATGTTTGTCTAGGAAGATAGATCTCCAACTGCATTTTTCTCCTTGGTGGAGTGTTCTTTTTAAGTTCCTCCACAGTGTCAGTTCTCCATTGTTCCATGAGAAGTGGACTTCCACTGCCACCTTTCCTCACTGAAGACACTATCAGGTTTCTTTTCTGCAACCCCCTATCTTCAAAGGACAGTTGGAACTTATCTCTGGGATCCGTACCTTGCCCCTGTCTAATTCCATTGAAATTGACCCCCAGGTTCAAAAGTTCCTGGGAAAGATACAGGCTTGTAAACATATGTGATCATGGCAAAGCCTAATTGTAGTTTTCTCAAGGCAACCAGCTGAGAGCTGCCTCTTTTGAGGAATTCTTCATCACTGCCCTCAGCCATGGTGACCACATCCTCTTCGCCAGACCCAGCCATCCAGCCAGGAGAGAGTGCTAGGTCAAGTAATCAGCCAAGTGTTGGTCAAGGAATGTTAAGGGCAAAGGTTGCATTCCTCATCTATAATTAGATCATAGTCATAATTAAACATAAATTACGGTAACAATACTGAAGATAGGTAGTAAAATGAACATGGTCACCCTGCAGAATCAATTTCTAAAGGAGAAATCATTGCAGGTAGGACTGACAACATCAAAACTTAAAAATTACATGAACCCATACTTAATGTCTTGTCTAGCCATTCCTTGCCATTCCAGTTATTTTTCCTTTCCTTGTGTCCTGTGTGCCTATGACCCATCTCGACTGGATTACTGGAGATGCTTATTTCTTTTGTCCTCATTTGCAGCTTTTCTTCATTGATGGGTATGGATTGTGAGGAAATCTCTCCATGATGCTTTTATTGAAATATTTTTAAATTTAAAAGATCCTGTGAGATGTACATGGGATAAAAGCAGGTAATAAAAACAACTGCAAATTCTGATTATCTTTTCATCATTATCCTAAATAGAAATTTTCAACCATATGTTACAGTCATGCACCTATATGTATAAAAAATAAATTAAAATCACATCATTAGCACTGAAATAACAACAACAACAACAAAAAAACAACCAACAAAGCCACCACCACCCCTCTTATATTTTCCTTTCATATCTCTCTTTTCTTTCTTTCTTTTGTCACCCTCCTGCTGTCTTTTGTAGAAACTTATTAAGCCCTTTTGAGTAGACAGGCACCACCCTAATAGGAACTCCAGAAGAACCCCGCAAAGTGGAGGAAGAGCCCAGAGTAGCCTTGGTGTAGATAAATGGCATCTAGTGGAAATCCTCATCTATGCTATCCCTGCATAATACTGAAGTTGGACTTGGCGGTTGTAGCTCTGGAAAGAGCCCCCAGAGTCACCCTGCAGTGTTTTGAAAACATTACTGCAGGGTGCAGTGACAGTTAAGAAAAGACAATAAAACATTAGGTATAACAGGATAGGAATGAAAATGAGGCAGAAGTTGTCATTTTGCCTCCATATAAAGCTCTGGTGCACCCACAGCTGGAGGGCTGGGGCATTTTAGGTCTCCTCATCTCCAAGAAGGACACAAAGGAGTTTGCAAAAGAACAGAGAGAGAATGTCAGTAAAAATAAATCAAGGATGAGCCATCTGCTTTGCCATGAGAGAACAAAAGGCTGGGACTTGCCAGTTTGCAGAGGAAACACCTTAGATACAGTATGGTTGGGATCTTGAAGATGATAGATAAGGTGAAGGCAGAACTGTTCACCAAATCCTGCAATGCTAAAAATAAGGTGTACTCAGTAAAACACGTAGGAAGTTAGTCTGAGACAGATACATGAAATTTTATACTTTTTAAAAAAATACACGCACACTGGATAGTGAACTTTGAGAACTTGCTGCCACAGGATGCTGTGGACAACAATAGTAACAGCAGGTTCAGAAATGAATTAGACCATATTTATAGACAAATACTGGAAGGAATAGGCAGGGATGTGCCATCCCTTGTACAACAAATGCAGATACTGAGGAAGTGGAAGGGGAACTGACTGCAAATAATGGTGAAGCTTTCATGCACTTTTTAGACTATCTCCTACTACCACTGCTCCCTTTTTGTTTTTAAAGGTGTAAATACAGCCTATCACTACAAGTTACACAGTCAGCTTCTCCATGCTCAGGGAAATCACAAGTCATCAAAGCTGGAAGGCAGATAATATCCTTACCCAGGAAGACCACATTATTGATATCAGTCTATCCCTTATCAGGTAAGTAGGGCTGAGTGGACTTGCTGGGACATTCATTTTATTTTCAGCCTTTTAGTTTCATCCTATGTTTCATTTTTCATTCCCAGCTTTGTCTTTTATTTTGTCCTCATTCTGCCAACAATTTATTTTTCAGACCCTATTTATGAGGTTTGAGATACCTTCTTTTTCTTACTGCATTTCCCAGGTCACTATTTCTATTCATATGGAGCAATACAACCAAAGGCTTACAGTTGAAGCCTTCTAAGACACAGCTATGGCTTTACAACTTATCCTATAGCCTCAGGGTAAGCCAAGCTTACCACATTTTATAACTTCAGAAGAGAATACTAATTCTGTAAGTAATTACTTGCCAAGTATTCCGTCTTCCTCCTTGTCATCCAGCTTTTTTTTTTCTTTCCTCCTGTTTTCTTTTTTCTCAGCCTATTTTTTATTCAGATGGGGTATAACTTCACAGAAATGAAAGGAGCAAACACTGCTTTGCATGGCCACTTTGTTACTTCCCACTTCCTTCTCCCTCTTCCTTACTCTCTCCCTTTCTGACACTGCATGATTATTCACAAACTTCCAGGCTTTTTCATCCTTAAAGAACAAAACCACCTACAATGGAAGGAGTTAGTATTGGCTTCCTGATTTGGACTGGCCAAGTCACCATTGAGAAAGCTTCCTGTACATCTTTTGCCTACAGAAATTCAATTCATAGATTGTTTGCAACAGATCTTTGAAATTTAACAGGAAAAAAAGCCCTAGAGGGCAAAGTTGTGCCCCGTGAAATTCTATTTGTGTCTGACAGAGGGAGAAACTGGGAGAAAAATATCCTTTTTCCTATGGCTTATGTTGGCAGCAGCACCTTGGCAGCCATCCAAGGGGACGGGCTGTGGGCATTCCCATACCAGGCAGCATCCACTGCACACAGCATTGTGCTGAGAGCCTGACACTCTCTCTGCAGCTAAAAAGCTGTCATGAAAGTGAAGTTTGGAGACAGCAGAGGGTAAAAAACCAAAACCACGCTCTGTAATAGCTCTCTCTAAACCCAGCACATAGTATCTCTTTGATCTGTTCCTTATGGGCTCAGGGGCACCCTTTGAAGAAATTTGAAGCCATACTCCTCTGATGATCACCTGTGCACTACACATGGTCCAAATTTCAGCAGAGATTTTTATGACTAGCTTGGGGCTTTTTCATTTAGGAGGAAAAAAGTACTTCCACAAAGGCAATTATTTTTTTTTTTTTTCTTTGGGAAAAGGCATTTGTGTGCTATGTGTGAAACTATTTTCAGGACTGCTGCCCTATTTGCTCTTGAATTGACAATGGAAAATATAACAGAATGTGGGAAGAAGTGGGAGGAGGATCTTGATGTTAGGACAGGAGACTGACACACAAGTGAACAAATTGGTTTTTACCTTGTAGTAAGGTGTGATCCCTGGTGATGATTGTTTGTTGTTTATACATGAGACCAATATGCTTAGCTTCAGGTTTTTATGGCCATCAGTGCTTATCTGGAGACAAGACTTTGCCCTCCGTTTTCTCACAGATCCAGGTGTACAGCAATTTCAAACACTACTCTCTGCTCTTTCAGCAGTGTAAAATCCATATGTTATCATAGGAGCAGAGGAAAACCAAAGATCATGGACATATATAAACACTGATCTGAGAAAAAAACCCCTTGTGAATAGCTATTCTAACTTAACTATATATTTTATGGATGTTAACTCCTAATCAGAAGCTCTGTCTAATGGTGGTGATGTTTGTAACGTAACACAAAATCATCTAGCAGAACTAATTTGTGAAGATTTTATTTTTACTGTAATTTAAGGAGGGCAAAGATCTAGGAGTAATTACGTCTTTTGTGAGGAACAGAGCCAGAAATAACACTTTTTGATGAAATCTAGATAACTTTATGCTTTTGTCATGGTAGAGCTGGGCTCTGGATGAATGTATTGGCTGCTCTAGAAGGAGCCTACGAAGATTAGGGTTCTGATGATGAAGAAAGGGAGATCTCTTGTCTTCCCTAGCCTGTGGAACAGACATCTATGATGCCTGGCACTCAGACTCTGAATTACCCACTTACAGTGCAGTGTTTTTAGGCTACCTAAAACCATCCCTGTTGCTGACAGTTCACCCAAACATTTGAGCTGTAACAGGCACAGGAACAGAGAAGCATCTCTGAGGCCAGCCCAGAGCAGGAATACACACTGGTGTGTCCTCATCATGCTGTCACTACATGTCACTCAAATCCCTCAGACTCCCTTACTGTTTGGATTCTCTTTGACGAAGATTTACAAATTCCATTATGTGCTCCACACCCACAAGCTTTGGCTGTGCCTATGCTCAGTCATTACAGTTTTGGATAAAGGACAACTCTTAGAAAGGAGCCTTAAGTTCAGTCATAATAACTGGTTCTTTCAAAGAAGAACAAAACAGGATTTTTCTTGTTTCAGAAGAAAGGAGATGCTATCTAAAAAACTTCTAACTTAGCATTGATATGTCATAATTAACTGCTAAGTACTTATTTACAGTAATTGTCATAACAATGGATAAATCATACTATGAGTGGAAAAAACTGTGACTCATAGTACTAGGCTTGATGGTGGTTGTGTTGTTCCTCCTTTGGTGCCTTTAGTTGGAAGTATGAAGGTCATCATTGCAATTGTGGTCCGCAGCTAGTTGTACCTGTCCAGAAGAGGCCAGATCAAGAATGTAGAGGGCATGCACACCAAGAATGGAATATAGAAAGAAAACACACTATTATTGCATCCACTGTATAGCTACATCAAATACCCAGCTGGTCATGTAAACAGAGATTTTGATGAGTGATCATTAATTCTGTTTTCTTACCTTGTGAGTTACTTATATAAATCATTTAATGTAATTTTCGACACCAGAGGTATGGAAGTCTACATCTGAGCTAGCTGTCTGAGCTTCCTTTACAGATAGTCAACAGATAGAGGCATTTCTGGGGCATAATCACGCTGGATATTCTGGGAAGGCAGTAAGTAGCTCCAGCAAAGTTCCTAGGTTTCCCTTATGAAAAATAGAGATATTTTGCCTTTGATCTTTCAGAAGGGATACTTTAAACTGTTCCTTTAATATAGTAATGGGTGCCCTAAAAGAAAAGGAGAAAATTAGTAGCTTTTTAAAAAGTAATGAGAAATGTATTATTTTTTTCCTTGTCTGGCTTTCACCTTCTCCCAAAGTGAAAAAGATGACTCCTCCATATGTCTGGGTCATCCTACGATCAGCAGACACCATGGAGTTTGATAGGGATCTGCCCCACTCAGAGTGTGAGCTCTTAACAAGATCATTGTGCTTTGTAGCTTGTATTTAACAACTGGTTCAAGCCAGAACCTCTTAAAGACATGATTCTCAGGAACTTCCCTCTGCATCCTGAAATCAAACATTAACATAATAAGGAAGTTCAGATACTAACTTAATCTAATTTAATGAACAAGTACACCTTCAATTAGCCTCTGAGGTACTCTCCACTGATTCACAGAATTGGAAATCTCTCCCAGAGTATCAATACTCTTGCTGTCAGATGGCAGCAAGTCTGTTAGTTCAACGTGTGCTGTGTCCTGAAACCAATTCAACCTGCTGCAGCTGTTGGCCGTCAGAATTTCTCAGATAAAATGGCTTTCTCCTTTGGAGAAAGTGCCACTTATTTCTCTGCATATGTACATCTGGGTATGTCAAGTTTTTCTCTGACCGCAGGATATTTCTTGTGATGTTATTGCTGTTTGCAGTCATTGTTTTTCATTGTAGATACTCTCACAGCTGTTTCTTACAAAATGGTGACAGCTCTCAGTACCCCAGATTATGCTTTTACCTTCCCCATACCCTGTTTGTTTTTGTGTTGTGTTTTTTTTTTTTCCTATATATCTGCTGGTCGCTCTGACTTTGACATGAGTTCCTAACAGGCTCTCAAGAGCTGGCATTCATTTCCAGTTTTCTGTTGAATAAAATGTCAGCAAGTAACAAGTCATGTTATGTTGGTACCACTCCATTATTTAACAGTACCAAGTACAGATCAGAATTGGCATCTGCTACTATATATTCTTTAATATATTTTCTGCTAGCTTTCAGAGGCTGGAGATAATGGAGGTTAATGTTATATGACTAAACCTATATTTCAGCGCAGAATGGTTAAACAGAAATCTGATAAATGTCAGACGTTACTATATCAGGTATACCAGGCCTAGCATATCAAATCAAATTTGGGATGTCATCTTTCTAAGCTGTTATTTTTTCTAGTAATACTATCTCAGGAAAATGAGAATACTCTAAATACATATCTAGGAGTAAGGGACTGCTGACTGTATATTTTTATTTTCCAGCCACGACATGTTAAGTTTGTTTCTCCTTTGCACTGGGAATGAGTAGTTGCTGTGCCACGTGACAAGTCTTACCACCTCCTTAATGGCATCGTTTGCTTTGGATCAGGACAAATCTCTAGTTCTTCTCTTATAGTTTTAGATCCCTAAATGAGTTTCCTTATTGATAATTTTTCAATTACATCTTAAAAATGACTGCTTCAGTGTCTTTAAGCATTCATCTGGCACTAAGACCTTTCCCCAGGTCTAGGGCAGTGTTGTGTATCAGTAAAGATGGCATAATGTGCTGGGCACAGTATGTAAGTAGTTTTAATTCCATTATGTAAGAAGCATGTTTGTAAGAGCAGTTCTGACAATCAAAGTTTGTATTCTGTTTTCACTGTTGCTTTTTATCTGCCTGATTCACATAAAATACGACTCCAGACTTTGAAGCACAGCCCTATTGTTACATAGGAAAGTGTGCCTCCAACCATCAAAACTTTCTTAGTTTTACATCTAACTTGCAAATTCCATACCTGTATCTGAATATCTCTCTTTAAAGTACTATTTCCCAGATCCTTGTGGCTGACAGTCACTTTCAGCTAAAACCGAACTCCAGTGAATGAGAGCGTGAACCTTTTGAGCCGTGGGGCTGTCGACCATTGCTTCCCTCTTCTTTTGAGAGCACTGGCATTTTGGTGACACTTGCAACACATGCTGCTGCCATGCAGCGCAAAGAGGACTCGTGCCATTGCCTTTCTTGGAGTGGGTGGCAGAAAACTTCCAGTTGTGATTGCTTTTACAGGCCTCTCTAACTCCCCCAGTTTCTCGAAAGCATTGTCCGTAGCAGTGGTGCTTGTTTCTCAGGCACTTTGCTATGTCCTCTGGTTTGTATAGCGGCAGGCTTAGAAAGCTGGTTCTGGCAGCTCTGTCAGGCATGAATTTGCCTACAACATTCGACTCTCTAAGGAATCTTTAAACCCTTTCTTGTCTGTCAGGCTAGGTATCCTAATGATAACATCAACCTCCCTCGTGTGATCATTTCCTCAACCATTCTAGAAAATGAGCTGGATTAATGAAGAGTTATTTAAATTGCTGAAGCTACCCTGCTCATTTTGACAGAACACATGAGCTTCTGCCATGACTGCTACAACCCGAATGGACGTCTATTGGTCCCTAAGCATCCGACACGTCCCAGTCGCAAGATTATATGCCTTAGTTTAAACCTTATAAACTAAAGCAGCTATGACTAAATTTCTGAAATCGTGCTCATATGCTAAGCTAGTTGTATATGACAGCACAAAGCTCCACATACGTTAATTTGCTCTGCTGGAAGCTCAGTAATATAAATTTGTATCAGATATATGTGCTATCTGTTGCAGACTTCAGTGAAATGATACCCTTTTTCTTTTGTTCCCAGGCTTCGTTCTGTAAGCATTCATAGCCAAAACATTTGAGTGAAATTCATTCACTGTCTGAGATCTCATTGACTACCATGGCTTAACCTGTCTCTCTGGATCAGCTCTTGGCTTTTTCTAGAGCTCTGGAAAACTGTGTTTGATTCCCTGCATTGACCAGTCTTACAGCTGCTCCTGTCAGCTAACAGCAGCTGTAGCACAGAAAATATTCTCAGGTGTTGTACTTTGAAGTTTATAGATGGTGCTCAGAACTATCACTCATCTCTGAACCATGCTACCCAATGCTGAAAATGTTTACAGAAATAATTTGCCATGGATAGGCAAAAAAATGATGTAAATTTAATTGTAATTACATCATTTTCATTTGAACACTTGAGGGATTCCATATTCAATGTGAAAATATCACAGGTCTCAGCAGCCTTGTTACCCTCAGCAGATGCCTGTGTATGCTGTTAGCATAACCTTGTTTTACTAGAATTACATTTGAAACGTAAGTTAAGATTTTAAAAAGAACTTCTGCTTTTTGTTTTCTATCAGGTTTAACCTCTCACTTCAAGTACGAGGAGGCTGGTAACATCATTTGCTCTGTTTCTTAGATACTACATTATGCATTTGCCTGATTTTTCATTTTACCTTTTCCTCTTTATGCTTTGATTTTTCATGTCACGCAAATGACACAGTAGCCCTAAATATAGCAGAAGATTGCTCATGAGACTCTGTTAAATTAATCTTATGAAAAAAATTGATTAAACTTAGTTCTTGACTAAAGATTAAATCTCCTCCTTTTCACTTTGTTTGACTTAAGGTCAATTTTAAGCACCTTTGTCGTTCTTCAACAGATAGGGAAAATGTTTTGGAAAACATTTTGAGAAGAAGAAGAAGTAGCATAGAAAAAAAGCTTCGTCCCACATAATCTTAAACCCCTGGGGTTCAATCCTGCAGCACACTGAAAGATTACATCTAGAATATGTGCCTTAAACTTGTGATCTCTTGTATATGTGTGTGCTTAAGTATCTGAAACCTTTATCTGTTTAACTGAATCAGCCTTCTATATGATGATATCAAACTCAAAGTACACTCTGAAAGCATGCCATTTTCATTTTCAGTCAGTGAAGTAGACCTCCCTCCAAGAGGAGATGATGCAGGAGAGATACTAACTGAGGAATCCACCCCAAATTCATCACATATCCTGCCCTGGATAGTTATTTCTTTGCTGGTGCTTCTTGCTGCAAGCCACCAAACCTTTAAAGGAGACCTTCAGGTCATGTAGACTGGGCGTACAACATGAAGAAAGCATTACTCCCAAACACAATTCTGTGTATTTTTACCCCCATCTTCTTAGTACGCTCATGGGAGAGATGCTAAGTGAAAAATGACCCAAGCAGCATCTTATTTACAGTATGACAGGTTGTTGCCAGGAATTCAGCATGAACTCTTCTGTCTTTAACACAGCATACTGAGATAAGTAAAAATAGTGTTCTCCACAAATACAGTACAAGATCAGAATAATATTTTTTAATTCAAGTAGCAGCATGTGGAAAAGAAGAGAAAAACTTTATTCTGAAGTCAGCCATTTAAATATTGCTTTGGCAGAGAGAAAATCAAGAGTTCTAGTGATATAAGGAAAGAATATGTGGAACATGGACAATCAAAGCCTGCCTACACTGTAGGAGGACCAATTGGCATTGGCTGGTGTCCCTGTGATGTATTTATTTAAATACAAATTAAAATGCATATGTATTTGAATAGTAATAATTCTACATTTCTAAATCTCTCTTCTATTTGCATATTAGTCTTGCATCATTTGGGATGTAACTAAATTTCTTCACTTATTTTGATGTCAGCTCCTAATATTTTAAAAGTAGCTGCCAAAAAGTTACTGTGATAATTTACCCAATAGAATTACTGCTGTGAGCTTTGCTACAAGCTGATGACTAAGTAAATAAATTCAACATTCAAGTGGTGTAATTTATTTCAGCCTTTCTGTTGTTAGGGTCCTATGCAGTATTTCATAAATTTGAATCACAGACTCACAGAATGTCAAGGACTGGAAGGGACCTCGAAAGATCATGTAGGCCAACCCCCCTGCCAGAGCAGGGTCACCTACACTAGATCACGCAGGAACGTGTCCAGGCGGGTTTTGAAGATCTCCAGAGAGGGAGACTTCACAACCCCCCTGGGCAGCCTGTTCCAGTGTCCAATCAACCTCACAGTGAAAAAATTTCTCCTTATGTTTCTGTGAAACTTCCTATGCCTCAGCTTCCAATACAGTGTTAAAATGATAACACTGGAACAAGTTATTGAGATTTTCTAATTGTTACATATGTTAAGACCTTGAAACTACTATCTGCAGCATACTGGTGCATTGATATGAAGACTGTATAGTTCTGTCTTTGAGAAAGAAGATAATACATTGACAAAACCAGCATATGTCCGTGATTAGAATGACCATTTAAAGGACAGGTTAGGGCAGGAAACAATGAGAACTATTGAGACAGAAACCAGAAAAATGAGCAGTGTTAAACACTTATTTAGCACAAAGGTTTGGGTTGTCATGAAAATCCCCTCCAGCCTAGTGTTAGAACTGTTAAACTCAAACCAAACTGTTTGGCAACTGTGCCCTGCTTGGAAATATTTACATAAAGTTAATACTTAGCAGGTGGCAAAATTTTCCTACCAAGGATCTCCAAGTATTTTAAAAAATGTTAATAATCAAGATTCATAAAGAATTCATGTGTAAATTTTCCAGATGTGTCTGTCAGGTGGTTTGAAGCCCCGCTGTCTTGCTTCACAGTCTTCACACAGTGTTCCCTGTTGCGTCCAGACAGGAAATTCTCCTGAAGCTGGTGGGTATTCAGATACGTGGAGTGGAGCAGGGCTCCATGTTTGCTCTGTGCTCATGTACCCGAACTTCTAATGCTCTGATGGAGACATCTGTCAAGCCCCCAGAATTTGGCACTAAGACAAAGACAGAGATTGATCAAATCTATTCCTGTGAAGTTGTTAAGCACCATCTATATTGGAGAAAGGAGGGAGATGCGGAAAGATGAGGAAACTTACTTAAGGTTATGCTGCCAGTAGCTGGCAGAGGTGAAGCAAGAACCCAGTGTTGACTCCAAGCTTTCTGCTTGCATTGCTGGCCTGGCTTTTATTCTGGGGATGTACAGTGCAAATGGAAATAAGACACTGCAAAGGTATTATTTAGACAGTTGAACAGATTGTAAGTGCTCTGGACAATCTTGTGATGACAGCTCTTGTGAGCTTTGCTTAACTGATGGTTAAATTGGTTTAAACAAATAAGAACAGGTACTAGATACCTAAGTGGATGTAATGTGGTAGGAACAAACATTTGTCCATTAAAGAAAAGGCAAGATTTTCTACAGAAATAAATAAGAAATATTTTATTTCTGAAAAATGCTTTGGAACCTGTGGAAAAAAGCTAACTGGGAAGAGGAAGTTGTTACAGGCACATAATGAGACAGATAAAGAAATGTCAAAAGGAGTTCTGGGATGACCAGAGGCTGAGTGCCCATATTCAGTGATTAATATAATTCGCAGTTGTAAAAGAATCTTCAGTGAGGTGGCAATGTTTGCAATGTGGCAAAATTGTTTGGGATAATTAAAACAGGTGAAGATCGAAGAGCACTACTGAGATAGCAAAGCTAGGTCACCAAGCATCAGATGAAAATTAATGTGTGTGTTGCATTTTGAAATAATTGCCTGAACTGCTCATCAGAGCTCAAAGTTAATGGCAAACAGTAAAAATTAAAGTTTTCAGTGAAAACTTCAGTGCAAATCTAGGAGTGGCATGAAAGAAGGTATGGATTTAATTGGAACATTTCAGTTCTGGTTATCATGTAAAGAGGATGGGCAGCAGAAAAAAGTTAGAAGCAACTGGGAAAAAAATTCCATCTAAACTTGAAATTAGGATTATCTAGAAAAAAGAGAAGAGCACATTAAAAATAGTTTCAGGAAGATATTTCATGTTTGTGTATTTTTAATTATAATACAAGTGTGAGGAGATGTTCAATCTATTCAAACGTCAAGCAAAAAACATAAAGCTTGTCATATTTAAATAAAGACAGAATGGATAATGGATATCAACGGATGCAATACTAGGCTATAATCCTGAAGGCCAGGAGCAGAACCAGATGGAGGAAGTTAAAAGATATTTATGTCCTCAATTAGTGCATACTACAGTATGCAGAGGAATGAAGAGGAAGGATAGTAAAAATTATCATAATTCAGGGACTTAAAAAAAACCCATTAAAATAAGGAAATGGACTGGTTATTTTATCTGTGCAAAAAGAAGAAGATTTTTTCTTCCTCATCTGAAGTGTCTGGGAATGTCAACAGCTGCTGACATGATCCTAGATCAGATGGTGTCATCTAGTCTACCCTTTTGGAAGTCAAAGGTGCTAATTAGAGGAATCAATATGAACAATAGAAAAAACCAGCAGATTGTGTCACTTTCATATTTTGGATGGTCAGATGCTTCATTTTGTTTAATCAGGAAATCTAATTTCACAGGGGGTGTATAAAATTGAACATAATGATTAGTTTAGGCAGTAAGTTTATACTTAGATTCAGATATTTCAGTTTATAATGAGTCTTTTATAGCTATTCTCAGTCAGCAGGAGACAGACAATGTATAAGCATGGAGGAGTTCCTTTATCAGCCTTGAAGTGCCCATGACCTATATATATTCCTGCCATCTGCCCATCTTTTACTCCAAGGCAAATCTGTTTCAATAGAGTACTTCATAAAAGAAAGAAATGCAGCCATGGCCAATTTATTAATATCCAAAAATCCTCAACTGTCAGAAAAACATCAGAATAAAGATCAGATCAAAGTGGTTCTGCAGTTGCACCACAACTATGTCTGTAGCTTTCTGAACAAACCAGAGGTCAGAAATATTTCCATTTAAAAAATGCAATCATTTACAAAATGACAGGTTATCCCACAGAACCATGGGGACTCCTGTCTTCATCTTTGTTTTGTTCACATCTGCTTTAATGTGTGGGTTTTCCATCCTGGAGAATTAAAAAACAGAAAGTGCCTAAGAAGAGTCCAAGTTCATAGTCTTGTCCTTTTGTACTTCTGAGTTTATGTCAGTATGGATGTCCATAAAGTAAGAAGTCTCATGTCTTCTCAATTGATCTTAAATTTTGATGGGCTCAATGTAATGTGATATAAAGGCTATAAATGTACTGGAAGATAGCTTTTATTTTTTGATGTAACTGGAGTGGAGGCAAAAATTAAGCAATACAAATGGTGAGAGGATGTCAATTACAGGGTTCAGTTTGACAACCTTTTTTAGCATATATTCCCTTTAGAAAGAGATTCACATGTTTAGAGTGCTAGGCAGGGAGAATACATAACTGAGGGGACCTGTATGGTGACCTGAGTCCTCTTGGTCATGTACGGTGCAGTGATACCTCAGGTTAGACCATCATGCAGAACTGGCTGGCCTGGCTGCAAGCCGTGAACTCCCATTAACCTGGGGCTGCCTCTAGTTTAGTGTAACTGGGTATAAATAACCATGAGTTTCCTAATCTGGGTGTTAAAGAAACCTTCCCCTCATGTTATCCTCCACCATGTTATTTAACCCCCTGTGGAAGGGTTAGGTTTTGGAAGAACAAGGTCACACATGGATCCATGGAGAGCAAAGTTCATAGAGATCTTGCTGTGCATTGACTGAAAAGTGTACGTTTTTCTCATAATGAGGAAAAATATCGAGTTTTGTGTTTAAAACATAGATCAACCAGCATTTAAAGAGTTGCATTTAAGTATCTTACTGTAGCTCTTCAGTCCACATTTATAACCTCTTTTT
>VWZY01011881.1:160454-200368 GCA_013399075.1 Chloroceryle aenea | reverse complement strand
TCTTCTTCCCTGAAAAACAGCTACTGGTTCCTATTTTCTGCTACATTATCCAGCAGGTAGGTATTTTGCTGAGGACATACCAGTGTTACACCTTCCCAGACAGGAGTGCTCAGGTTGTAGCTAACAGCTGCACCATGGCAGCTTTACTGGGAGCTCCGCTCTCCCACCAAAGCTGATCATGCTTCATCGCAGTCCTCCAAAGACAGTAGAGTTTGCTCACACTCCACCAGGATAAAGAAAGCAAGAGATGTTAGGTAGAGGAGCAGACATGGCCATGTTTCTACTCAGCCATGTGCTGCTCTATAGTATGAAACCGCTCTGGATAAGCACATTCTACATATGCCAAAAAGTCAGTTATTCATTTCTACAGCATTCCTGGAAGCATAAAAGTGTCATTCTGGACCTCCTCAGGTGTTAAAACTTATTTAGAAACACCTTCATCCTCTATCAGATGTTATAGATCTAGCTTTAGAGACTGGAAGTTGACTTGACATGAATTAGTGAGAGTCCTTATTATAGGATGTTCACAGCCTAGCTCCTTAAATAAGAAAGGATTCTAATCTAAGTTCTTGGTCTTCTGTCTTGGAAAGAATGCTTATATTTATACTGAGCCTTTTCTTAGTTCTGTGTTTTAAAACCAATACTTACAGCCTTTCAGAGTTTAATTTCAGGGTTTTAGTACTCCTAAGCTTTATTTGTTCTCTCTTTGGTCCAAATACATATTGGACCTATAAATCAACATGTTTTTTTCTTGATCTCAGAGTGTATGGCTCTGTGTCCATATCAGTCCTGATCAAAGGTACACTCTTTTCTATAGAATATTCCCATATTATTGTGTGCTTTATTCTGATCTTTAACTCATTTCTTATGTTCTTCTCATACCTACTTCTGTTCCCTTCTGTCTCTGTTCAGCTTACCCTGCAGTCCAACATGAACCTCACTCTACCTGTCTGTCTGTCTTGTCACACTTGACTCCCACTGCTGGGACCTTCTCTTTAATGGACAGTTCAGGTTTCCAGTGTTTCCTGATATCCCTTTGAACAATTCTTTCTGAGAAGTATCACTCTTTTAACTCAGCCATTACCACCTACAAACGCTGCGACTTTGGCAATTTTTTTTTTTTTTTGAGCTATACCTTTGTTGCATTTGAAGTCTATAGATTTTAATAGCCAAGTCATTAAAAAGTCACAGAGTGAAAGCTGTAAGAGTAATATACAGAATCTTAACACAGCTATTAAAGAAGAGTGATTTCTAAACATAAGAAGTATTGTCAGTGAGACACTGCCTGGAGCCCTGGAAACACTCCAACCTACAGCGTATGTGTTTTTTCAGGGTGGCAGCAGGGTGTGTGCAATTACATCTCTACCTACAGTTCAGTTTAGATGGTTGTTGTGGTTCAGTTCAGCTAGCCGGCAGTGCCAGGGATAAATGCCATGAGGAAGAGGTCACAGACCACAATGATTAGACAGTCGCCTGATGTGAGGATATAGTATGGGCCTCCCAGTCTCTTTTGGGCCAAGGTGCCTGTGCTGTTCTGTGACTCTTTACCTCTGCCTCTCCCTTTACTGGTACTCTCCTCTCAAAGCAGAGTTTTTAAGATGGTGCCACAAAGTCTTTTTTATGATGAGCAATTGGAAGATGAATCTCACCTGCTTTGATTAAATCATGTTCAGCAAGGTTAAAGCATCTGCTTTAACCATCATTTGGCAGACTGGGGGAAGATGTCCCATTTGTCTGGTTGGGCTGACTTCAGACACTCCCTTTACATAAATCCAGATGACTTGATAAAGATTCAGGAGATTCAGATCCCAAGTCCAATATTTCTGGAGGTTAGCAACTTGGGTAACCTGGCTCTTGTGATCTGAACTGATGGATGCTACCAACATGCATTGAAGAAACCCCTGGCCAAAACTGCTGTTAGGACACTACAGGTCTGGACTGAAATAAAACTGTCAAATTGGTGACTGGAGGGCTCTAGACAGACAGCCTCTGTCATTCCTATGTCCAATGTATTGCTTTGTCATATACCAGCTTAGCAAATGTGTCCTGGAAATTATGATTGTGTTTCAATATAGCTTGTGAATGACCAACAATGGGATTTCTGAATTTGTGATGCAGTTAATGGATTTAATTGTGATTCTTAAAAGTCTCGTGATTCATAAAGGCACCCCAGTTTAAGCTCCCTGAGGTGTATGCAGTACTTGAAAAAGCAAAAATTAGTTAAGAAAAACATTTGTCTATAAAGATTTTGTGACTCATCTATAAAGGGAACAGACAAATTCAACTGAGAATTGCCATTTCTAAAATAACTTTTTTCCATAAATGTTTTACAGGTTACTTTATTGAGAGAGAGATGCTGTTTACACAGAAATAAAAGCATATAATTTCTAATTTCATATCAGGATATTTAATTTCACAATGACCAAAACCAGAATTCAAAATATACATAGAATAAATTGTTTGTATCAATGTACAATGGCAAAGTACTGAAACCAATAAAGTCCCTTAAATAAACCCACATGGAAAAAAATCCTGTGCTTAAAAAGTGAATTGTTTTTTGATGAGCCTGAGAAAAATGTTGTTTCTTCCTCCAACCCAAATACTGTCAAAAGGATATTCATATATGTATTCTCTCTGGCTGTTTGGTAGGAAGACTGATACAAGCCTTGCATATCTGGGTGTTTGTGATGTATGTGTTATGACATCATCTCAAAATGTATTGCTGGCAGTAATGGAAGTTTGTAGAAAATAAAGTTTATCTTTCTATTGTTTAAAATTTTATGATTTATCCACTAAACTTGGGGATTCTTATGTCTCGCATCCTTAGAGAAATTTTATGTGCATACTTTAATGATAAATATCTCTAATGGGCAGAGTGAGGGAAGTACCAGTAATATTTACAGTATCTTTAAAATATTGGATGACTTGCAGGTTATCTATTCTCTATTAACGTACCTAATATCCAAAAGTTAAATCAGAAAAGGGCAGTTAAGGAAAATTATATGGGAGAAGAAACATAAGGAAAAATATAATCCTGTAAGGAAAAATAGCAGAATGAGGAGAAAAAAAAGTCCAACCCATATACCTGACTTCATCCAGTTTAGGAGTGTTTACTCTTCCCAAGGCTTGAGATAAAAGAGAATGTTTAAACACCACAAATTCTCATCCAAGGAATAAAAAGTGGGTTGTCAGCAAATAGAAGCTGATAGCCACAGGGAGAAGTGGGGACGGGGACATGCAGCGACTATAACAGCTTGCTAATTCAGAGAGGGTAGAAGTGGGTCTCCTGGAGCTAAAGGCAGTAGAGATTAAGTCAGGGCAAGGAGATGTGCATCTACAGCCATCAGTCACTGTGTGAGTGCAGTTTCCCAGTTATCCTGTACCTTTCAGGGAAACGAATTAACAGTGCTGTGTTTCATGGTGTCATTTTGGGATGACATTGTTAACTTAGTTGGATACCTAGACCCCTTCTGGTATAGTGATTTGATTACCTGGTTTCACCTGGGTGGAGAGGCAGGGAGCCATACCCATCACCTGCCAGTGCAGTCCAAAGAGACAAAATACGCATTGTTTCCTTGGGATATATACCCATATGAAATTAAATCCTGGGTAAAATTATGTACTTAAAGCACTGGGAATATTTCAATAGCAACTTGTTCAAATTCTAAGACATGATCATTTCTTTTGAAAAAATATATTGGAATCTAGACAAGAGATGAGTTACAAGTCATATTCAGATTTTTTTATTTTCAAAAGTAAAGCCATAATCATTATTACCATTATTAAAATGGCATCACTGCATCATAAATCCTCATAAATGCAGTGCTCTTTGATTTATAAAAACTGCATGTAGTTCCCTGTATTCCGCCTAATAAGTATTTAAAACAGAAAGAGGAAGATTTTAATAAGAGCACTTCTATTATAATTGAAGTTCCACTTGTGGTCTATATAAAAAATGCCATTATGTGTGATTGTTTTTTTTTTGTTTGTTTGTTTTCTTTACTGTACTTCTTTCAGCATCCTAATGTAGTTCTGACCTTTGTGCACCCAGGGTTGTCCAGATGTCTTCCTTGCTAGGATGTAGGACTGGTTTGTCACCCTGTCAGAAAGGGGAAATTTCTACTCCACATACTCTTGCCAGGACCTGAGCTTGGGGACTCAGGTTTTTGGATTCCGGGTTCGTCCTGAAAGGAAAATATTCTAACAAAGGAGTTGTCTCCATAAGGATTTATGTTTAAACTGGTGTTATTCAGGTAATGTCTCATACACATTGTGACTGCTTTGGCTATATGGCTCTTTGATTTAATTTCTCATCCTTATCATCAGGAGATCAAGTTTACACCTGTCTCTGAATTAGTATACCCATACTAGCCTCTTTTATGTGTATCTCTTCTCTCTGGGAAGAAACTGAAGGACAAAATTTTCCTCCCTAGCACTGCTTCCCTCTGCATGGTGCACCATTCCCTCTGGAAGGGCAGCAGCTGCTGCAGTATTGATAGTTGTTGCTTGTGTACATTTGGAAATTGCAGCCTGATCTACAAAGATTGCTATTGTCATGCAAGTGTTAGAAAATGGAGCAGCAATATTTTGTATCAGTTACTGACCACACTTAACAAGTGTGCAGTGTTAGGGAAAGAGCAAATTTTAGTCCAAACCCTGCAGACTCTCATTGCCATGGAAGCAAGGATGCCAATACTACCGTATCTTCCCCTAAACAAGGCTGGTAGCTTTGGATCTGGAGCATACACTATATCTTTCAAAGACATGGCTTTTGCTGTCCCTGAGTTCACTATCTACTAAACGTCCTTAGAGCATCACTTTTAGTACTTTTAGGTGCCCCAAATGCCTTCAGAATTTACGGATTAACTTGCTGCCTCATTCTCATGGCTCATTGTTGAATCAAACACTCCAGTGAGAGGCTACAGTCCTTCTCTCTATGTTGAAAAACTAATAGTCCAGTTTAAAGTCTAGGGAACACACAGTTAACTTTTTTTTTTTTTTTTGCTTAAGCAATTATTTATACTTTATAAAGTGCCAATTTTATGCTGCTCCTGTGAATAGTTATCTGTATTCACGTGTTGGAGCTGCAAGGGGTAGTCAGTAATGAACCTGACTATAGAAGACTCATCAAAGCCATTTTCATTAACAAAATATTACCCCAGATTTCTGACAGAAATTTTACTTTTCTGGAAAGAATTTATTCTATATATCATTAAATTGAATTCACTTGAGCTTGTACTGTGTGGTACTGAATGTTTATGCTAAATATTTTTTGTAAATTGCAGTTTACTGTCTGAAGATGAGGTTACTGTAGCTCATCTGAGTAATGGTTTTGTTCTTAAGTGAGCTAATGGCAGTGCTGTCCCAAAGCACCAAATTAAGAAGCAGGAGAGCATGTAGGAGTTTAACCTGCAAGTTTATGAAGGGGTATAAAACCAGCTCATCAGTTAGGAACACATAGATGAAAGACAAAACTAGTGGATCTAATCATGTTCAGGAGTAAAATGTTTGGGGACTGTAATAATTTGAAAATTGCAGGAATCTAGCCAGGTTTCCAAGAAATAAAAGCTGCTTTGGAGAAGAAAAATATTTTTGTTTGTATTGTATATTCTGCAGAAAGGAAAGGATATTGCAGTTATGATTAACAGGTTAACCTTTAGCGGGAACAAGCTAGCGAAAGGTTAATTTTCATTTTTCAGATAGTAATGATTATTTCTAGATTTACTAGCTCAATAGAAACTAGTTGCAAAAAATGTCATAAACATTCCTGTGCCTTATTAAGGCAAAGAATTTACATAACTAAGATTAATTTGTCAAAAAGTACTAATCATGCTAAATGTACTACATTTTGATTAGCTTCAGTTATCGTGTTATAGTTGAAATACCTCTTTCTCTTCAAATCTTTACCCCACATGTATGAACATGGCCTCTCATAGATGGCTTCAGCACTCTGGTCTGCACTCATCTGTTGCCAAAGTTGCAAGTTTGTGTGCAAAGTCTGATTTGTTACTGGCAGTGCACTCCATGGTTATCATGGCCTCCAAATATGTTCTAGTCATCTTTTTGAAAAGTAACTTTGAAATATTGTGCTGTGTTTGTTCATTTCTTAAAGTGAGTCTGTATTATATTTTTTTTCCTTACTTACAGTGTGTGAACAAATCTTTGAGGAGATGATAGTTTTCCTGTATATCATATCCTAAGCCTTTCCTCCAGCAGTCCAAGTCTGGCGGTCACCACTGGCCACAGACTGTCCCTTCAGCGGAGTGTACAAGGGCATGAGGGAAATCCTTGTACATCCACTGATAGTGAGGCAGGTGCCCTGTATGAGCCTATGCCATCATCTGCATCCTCTCCCTTTTCTTTCTGTTTTTTTTTTGATGCAGACCTGTAATGCTGGTAAGCCGTAGTCTCTGTTACCTACTGATTCCTACTCAGGTAAGCTGAGACAAGAGGTGCTCAGCCCATCAGAAGAATACAGACTTCCTGTCAGTTCTGCTGCCTGTCACGAACTTTTGTAAGAACAATGTTGAATACTGTTCTTGAAAGGCTTGGTGCAGTTAATCCCCATGTTATTTTGTGGCTAAGTATCACATATTCCTATATGTTCCAGATTTTCTAGATGAGATGAAGTTTTTAGATGCAGTGAAAGAGTAAAACATATCTGAAGTTTGGGAAGCATCAAAGCTCCATCTGCACCCAACCTCTGTCTGGCAGTGTCTCATTGCAATACAAGCACTGTTCTAAATATTTTTTTTTTCAAAAAAACTTTAACGTTAGGCAATTCACTCATGTTGCTTTACAGCTCTGTCCAGCTGGCAGCACCTTCACTTGAACCACAACGACAGCAGGTAATTGTAACAGAACAGTCCCTGTCAAGACAAGGAAGATATACTATGCCAGTGCATAATGAAATGGAACAGCTCATGCAAGCAATAAAGAAAAAGCACTGCCGGAAAGATGGGAAGTCATATTCAGAACTTTAAAGACTATAAAACCAGTATAGTAAAAGAGTGAGCTGTTGAGCACATCACTGCTCAACATCTCAGGACAAAAGGAGAGCTGCACTCACAAGCAGCATCTGTAGACTCGCTTCATGTCTGGGGAATGCTTTCTGAGCAACTGTGATGATCATTCCCAGCATCATTAGCATCTCCCATATCAAATCCCATACCGGGAACTTCTCTATTCCAGTATGCTGTCAATTTCTGAGACCAGCCCATACCAAACAATTTAGAAAATGGTGTAAGAAACAGCTATGAAAGACATTGTTTGTACTCTTCCTAAAGGGTAAAAATGAGGTTTTGCTGTTTGCTTTAGCATTAGTGGTTTTCTATGTTTATGGGTGATTTGTCATTTTTGCTCTCTTCTTACAGTTTGTACAAATCTCTATCCTTTTTGGAATGCTTCTGATTTGTTAGGCAAAGTAATGTGTACTAGAGTGAAACTCCATCAGCTAATTATGCCTCACATGCAAAAGTCTGTCTAGGTATGTTTGTTTTCTGTTTTACAGGCACTGTCCTGGTGCTGTTTTATGCAAAAGAGTAAATAAGGAATACCCCTCCATCTACTGTATGTTAATCATTATTTTATATATAATGCTTTTATACTTTTGTAATACTGCATAAAGAGTACACTCAAGTCAGTGCTATTGCAGCACTCTACTGGAAGGGTGCTCAAGCCAGGCTTAAATTAACTCTCACAGCTGCTGCCTGCAGCTCAGTGGGAGCAGCTCCAAATACAGCTTGGGCTGCCAAACCCACCCAAGAAAGCAGCACAAAGCCAGATCTGCACTGCTGCACCTACAGTAGCAATTACAGCTCTGTCACAGATGGCAGTGTGGGTATACCTTGATCATTCTGGGTTTGTCACTTAATTCAGAGCAGCTATCTTTCTGGGAACATGTTTCCTGTCTGTTTAGGTACCTTTTTTTTTCAAGGAATATGCAAAGACTAAGTTCTTGGGTGTTCCAGAAACACTGTAGATAAAGTATAAGAATATATACACATGGATAGGAGAGATTAACCTTTCACTTCATTACTCTTGGTTTTTTTGCCTCTGGAAAACCTCGTGTTTTTTTCAAACTGCACTATGCCAAGGATCTTCCAGTGGCAATAGACACATCCCTAGGATAACAGTAGGAACAAATGACTGTGACATTGCTAGAGGAAAGAGGTGAAGGCAGCCCAGTTCCTCACTCTTTGAGCTGTCCTATCCCTGCTCTCCCTGGAGTTTCTGTTTTTATTTCTGCCCCTTGGACTGAGATGCAAACCCAAGAATGTCTCTCTTTTTGCGGTTGCACGATGACATTTCCAATATGGTCTTCTTGTGGACTGAATTCTTATCTAAGATTTGGTGTCAAGGGCATTATGTATTTTATTATTTGCTATGTAATGACAGCAATTTTTTAATATTAATTACTTTTTTTACTTCCTGGCCTTCAGGAGTCATAGAGTATGAGAACAGCCAAGAAAAGGGACAATAATCTATTTTTCTGTGGGCAACCAGCTAACTTTTATTGAAAAGTTCATATGATATATATATTCTCATGTGTTTAGCTCAGGCAGCCTACATTTATTACAGAGACATTGTCACCACTAAAATCTTTACAATTTTGCCTTTGAGAGAAGATAAGATTACTATACTATTCCTTAGGTGTTCTCTTTCCTTAACTGAGGGAATGCTTTCTGTATATTAATTACCTACAGAAGCATTTATATAGATTTTAAATGTTGACAACTGTAATGTTTATAATCATTGCATATGATTAATTGCACTTTGGCTATGTGTATATAATGGGATAGAAGTTATAGTCAATAATATTTTACTATTTAAAGCGTGTTTCACACACAAAAAATGCTTTTTGTATTTGTGTATTGGTCTAAGTGAACAATTTCAAAGCATAGGACAAAGTCAAAGTACCTTCAGCTGTGTCTGGAAGTCACCAATGGAGAAAATAATTTGTATTGCTCCATTGTCCTTGGATGAGAGTAGATAGGGAGTATTTCTGTCCTTTACTCTCTTCATTTCATATCACTGCTCCCTTTCTTCACACTGTCTCTTTTTGCCCCTCCTCTCCTGCTGCCATTAGTGTTATATAGGTCTGTTTGGTGCAGTAAGAAAGATGATGTATACATTTATGTAGATATATACAAGTTATATACTGGACAAAAGGTAATTTTACATGCCATTACTTGGAAATGTTAATCTGCTCCTGGTAGCTGTTTTCAGAATGTGGTTTAAAGGCATAATGTTTCTTCTTTTCTTTTCTGCAGCACTTCATATAATTCAATAAAGCTAGAAGTTTGTTTTATTTAGTGTCAAAAGATGCTGTTATTTTAAAATAAATCTAACTTAGACTTTAAGGAGTCTTCAATGCAACTCCCTGGAGTGGAAGTATATAATGGAGAATGTTTGCAGAGCATTCAGCTGGTAGCTCCATGCTCTCAGCACTCAAAATTAAATGCCTACATGGCCTTTTGGTTGCTGTTGCATTATTGATGTGGAATGTGGTGAAAACACCTGACAGAAATGTGTAGAGCAAAGGTTGCTAGAAAATCACCACTTTCTCGTTATGCAACTTGTAGATTTGCTTAAAAAATGCTTTTGTAAGTATCTTTTAATGAGAAGAAAATACAACTGTTATGTGAACCAGTCATCTGTCAGCCTGGCAGCATGGACAGTCAAGAATTAATATAATTTAGATACAGGCTATAAATGCCTGGCAACAGTGAGTTTAGATTGACAGCATGCATTAATTTGCCTGCAGTGTTTTCTGTGCAAGTTACTTCTACATCATATCTGAGATTGACACCATCTAACCTTTGGCATGGTTGCAACAGTCAATATTCTTCAGTTAAAATCAAGAATTCCTAAAGGAGAAAAGGAGGCCTTGGAGTGCACAGGAATTTCTACCTGTCAAAAAAACAGTCAGGCACTGTGGGTGCTCTCTCTTCAACATGCAAGTCACAAGGCATGCATGAAGTGTTTTCCCTTCTTTCCACAGAGCACCAGAAAATTACTTTCTGGAATGGGTCTGTGTTCAGGAATGCACTTTTTCAGTTGAACTGCTAAATGAATATGCTCCAGCTAATGCATCCTCCAGCTTCACATGCAAAACATGACTAATTATTTCAGACAGGAAACAATCAAACCACTCCTCCCCCCACCCCCCCCCCCCCCCCCCCCCCAAAAAAAAAAAAAGAAAATTAAAACCTAAAGTTAAAATCTAAACTAAGAGAGATACAGGAGTAAATGCGCATCACGGACAGTTCAGACTGGACGTTAGGAGACGGTTCTTCACTGAGAGGGTGGTCTGTCACTGGAACAGCCTTTGCAGGGAAGCAGTCATGGAACCATGCCTGTCAGAGTTCAAGGAGCATCTGGACAACACTTTTAGTCATATAGTTTTAGGTAGTTCTGCAAGGAGCACGGACTCAATGATCCTTATGGGTACCTTCCAACTCAAGATGTTCCAATTCTATGATTCTACAATTCTATGAAATGTTGAGTTCTATTACAGAATCTGACACAGATGGGTCCCTTTTCTGAAAACAAAATTACCATTTCCTCTCTAGTTCCACCCATATGATGTGGGAATAGGAATCTTCTCTTTTCAAATTACCCACTGAAGGTGGAGAAATCCAACTGTTCATTTAAAATGAATGCATGTGAAATATGGATTAATATATTGGCAGAGGTGTGTACAAGTCACACTCTTCTTCTCCTACATGTAGTGATATTTATATTGTCATCCATTTGTACTTTATTATTTCCAGTGCTGGAATAGCTACTTAAGTCCCTTGCCATGTATTTTCTTTTGTGATTAGATGACTATCTTGTTATTTATAAAAGGGCCAGTGCCTTCAAACGAACTTGCAAACATATTGGTTGCCTTTGTAGAGCAAAAAACCCACCTTTGTATGAATATCAAAGCAAATTCCTAATTTTTAGTTCAGAATTATACTTGGAAGTACACTTGGCATTGTTCAGCTAAGTCAAGTTAATATTTTCCTAAAAATAACTTTATTAAAGATATAAAAAAGATATATTTGTGAATCATTGGATTGCCAGGCAAGACATGAAGGTGAAGAGAAGTACTCTTTGATGGAGGGGGAAAAAAAAATCAAACTATGGAAGTGGCCTGCTTGTAGCTTCTACCCATTTCACAAAGCTGAATTGCTGGCTGCTGTTTTAAAAAAGGCAGAGTGAAAAATTCTCAGTTCTATCAGCAACCTAAATGAGTCTGTTCTTGTCTGGATCAAGTCAGAAGAGGGAAATGCCCTTTTATTTCTAGGATTTTCCAAGTACTGAGCACCTCTGAGCAGTTAACAGAGATTGAATTATGCTATATTCTATCTTTTTTTTCTAAAATGAAATCTGAAACATTTTTTTGCTCTGTATTGCACCGATACTTTGCAAGTTGTCCCCATTAGTGACATGATGACAAGAGAAGTCCACTGCTGCCAGCCATTGCCAGGAAGCTGATCAGGTGGTATGAACAAAAAAAGAAATTTGGCCACCTTACAATTAGAAGAGAAAGAAAGTAGACCAGAGAGCTGTGTGTTTGGTGAGATGTAAAACCCCAAATTTTCTGAAGCCAGAAGCTGTATCAGCAATGAAATTAATTAATTTAATCTCAAGCATTCTGTTCTCTCTGTTTGTGTGTCTGCTGTAACCTATCATTATTCCCTATGAGGATGCTTGGTTGAGCTATCTTCTGCTCCACTGCTGTCACGGGCTGTTTCCAGAGAAGAGAAGGCTAATCTGAGGGGGGTGTTGGGTTGAACCTGGGTTCTGCTATGACAAGCAGATCTGGGTGCTAAGTGAGACTGAAGGTAATACCAGAGAAACTGGATGCTAAGCACTTCAGAACCAGGTGACAGTTTTGTCCTGTCTATAAGCAGGACATATTTTGAAGATATGGAAACTGAAGGGCTCTCCTGCATGCTTACAAAGTGAAATAGTATCTTGTTTAGTTACATCAGATGCAAAGTTTAAAAAGCACTTTGAGTATTTAATATATTGTAAAAACAAGTGAGAATTATAGGGCAAAGAATGAAATGATCAGGAGTTACACATACTCAGATGTAAGAAATGCTTTCCTGAAGAGTGCAACTAAGCAATGAACAACACTCCCACACACTGTTATAAAATGTGTGTGCATTTTGCAATTTGAAGCAGGGCTCATTACAGCAGAAGATGTTGAGCTCAGAATTGGCAGTACTAACAATTAGCACCTTAAAATACTGTCGGTTCCTCCTGATGGAGAGCAGGCATTGATCCTCCATGATGTGGGTATAAGGGATTTGTTACCTTGTAGCTCCATCTCTCTCTAGTCTGGACAGTGTTCTCACTCATGTCAGGAAATCACATAACTTTCTCATATTTAAAGTAAATAGTTTAAGTACTCTGATGCTAGTTTTAAGTATATTCCAGAAATAATAGTCATTATTACACACAATTTTTGTTGCAATAGTCCATGGAGACCTGGGCTCGGACTGCTCATTCTTGGGATTTGTGCAGTATGAACACAAGGTGACCGATAGCTCCTGCTTGAGAGAGGGCACTGTCTGTGAAGACAGTGACCTGGAGGCCTGTGCCACTGCATCCTTGTGTGACTCTCTGGTCATCCTGGAAGTTCACAATTTTATGAGACTCTGGCTTCACAAAGATTGCTGGTATGTCAGTATTACAGGTTTTTGGATTGCTTATGGAAAAATACCTTCTCCCTCCTTCTGGAGAGGTTCTGTATCTGACTTTTGTTGCTTGCTTGTGTTTCTTGCTAATGAATGACCATTGTCCCAGGCAATGCTGCAAATCCCTTTCACAGCACCATTGTATAATCCATCCCCTAATCTCTTTCATGTTCATTCATTCAGATCAGAGAGGTAGAAGTGCAAGACTTGAAGGGACCGCAATACACATGATCTCTGAGAGGCAGTCAATATCATTGCTGATTCCTGCCAGGTTTTTGTTACCTTTCTGTAAAGACTTATTTCAAACCCTACATCAACTTTGAAGATGCTTTTAAGGAGCACAAATTATTGAATAGTATTTTAAATAAGGAAAACCTGATTAAGTTCTATAAATATTAATCTCAAAGTGTAATTGTTCTCCTACTTTATTATATTAAAATAAGCCTGCTAGTGTTGCAGCATTTTAAGTGTTAGATGATTTAGTTTGTTCTTGTGTTCTTTATAGCAACAATCTTCAGTCTGAAAAGAGATTGCGATTTGCTGATTAAAGAAGTATCACCTAGTCAAGTGAGATTGAGGATGATGTTTTTTTACATTTTCTGATACAGTAATGTTTCGTATTTGTTTTACTGGCTGCATACGTGATTAGTTAGGAGACTTTGGGGAGTGGAACTGAGAGAATTGGGCTGCATTTAGACCTAATTCTGCATCAGAATGGTCTGGAACAGCATATTGCAACTTATCTTTGGTAAAAATACCATAGTATTATTCAATTTACTTGGGGCATCTGGCTCTTCTCTCCATTCATGAAGGAGGAGCATTATGTGAGACATGAAGAGAAGACCAATTCCATAGCATGAATATAGCCACAGCAGTTTTTGCTGGAATAAAATAATTGTGTTGAAGCTGCTATGTGCTTTCTTCAGTTCAAATGGAGTAGTGGTGGAATCCATGCCAAGAGATGTGTTTCCCATCATAATCTCATTCACTTTAGCATCTTATTAGTTGCAGTCAAGTATTTTCATAACTCATGCCTGTGTTCTTAATGATCTTCACTCAATGCTAAAGTGAGAAATGAATGTACACATACAATGAAAGTGAGTTCTTTTAAGTAGATGCTTTTATACACCATGCCCTGTGGCCCATGCGATTTTGCAGTCCCCACGGCCAAACCCTTCTTGAAAGTTGAAGACATATTACTTGGAAAAGAGAAGCGGAACTGGCCTTGTGGAAGTCACTCTGAATGAGCAGACCTGTTGGCATGGTGGGGTACCTGGGGATTTTAATCTGCCTTTTTAGTGGGACTTCTCATTGTCTTTCCCATTTTTCTCTCTTCATATTTACCATGCCTTCTTTAATCCTCAAATCAAAAGTGCTCTAAGTACTGCAGAGCACTTCCCTCATAAGATACCATGTATCTTTTACATATTTTTAACAAGTGATGACATGTCCACATGCACATTGACAGCCTCACTGGAGGACTTTACCTTCAAGGTGGAGTTTGACCCAGATGTGAGGGCAAGTGCAATCTATAAACGAGTGTCAGGTAAATAGCATAAAGCCATGTGCATAAGACTTAAAGTTGTTACTACTACAGTTGCTTTTTAAAATTTCTTATTTAAGATGTCTTGGGATAAAATGTCTTTATAGGCCTTTGCAAAATACCTGGCCTGACAGAGCCTTGTATATTATAACAGCTTAGTTATCAACCATACCACAGCACACACCACCAAGGAGGAATCAGCATGAGAACTTGTGCAAGTAAAATGAGAGTAGCACAAATACTCTCAGGATGTGAAAAAGCTGTCAATGGGTTTAGGTATATGTGGCAAAGACCATAGACAATTTGTTTTCTTCTTTACGAGCTTGCTAATATCTATGTAACTTTTTTTTTTTTTTTTCCTTATGCAATAGTTTGAATATCCCTTTATTAATCATTAAAACACTAGACTCTTATTTGGGGTATAGCCTGAATTGAAAACTTTGATATGAATGGAGAGTAGGACAGCAATACACAGCCTAACTGTAAATTAACAAGATGTCATGATGTGGCTGTAGCGGTGTCAAATCCAGCCCTGTGTAATTGTCTCTGGTGATATGAGCTTTTTAATTTTAATAGACAAAGTTTAATGAGCCAAATAAGTTTAACTTTGAAAACTTTAAAAAGAAGAGAATTGGAAGTATCTTACCTGTTACTTACAACTGGATTTCCAGCCTATTGCTGTTAAACCCAGATAATTTTATCCCTATGATGTCAACCTGGTGGTGATATGGGAAGACAGATTGCTTTCTTAGGGTCAGTTATGCTTTAAAAAGTCTTTATAGTCAATGTAACAAGTGGGTGCAAATGCAGTACCACATATTTATATTACAAAACAGCAAGGAAATGAATGTACTTGAAAGCAGTTCTTTTGATCTTTTGCTCAGGAAGATTGAAGTGTCAACTAGTGGAAAAATATCCATTTTCTTTTAAAAGCAGTTTGTCTTTTTCTCTGAAAATGACAACTCTCTATGAACAATGACATCTTTCTATGAAAGATTTTCCCAATTCAAGCATATTTTTGTGCTGCAGTTGAAAGCTGAGTGAATAAAACTGTATTTTTCAGCTAATAAATCGTCTAAAAACGAAATCCCATTAGTGTAATGAATACAAGGAATGGTTGTTTGTTATAGACAATTAACCTCCATTAATTGGAGTGGTGTGCTCACAGAAGAGGGATTGTTTATTGGACAGAATGATTTTTTTGTGAGGAGAAAAAGACATTTCAGATAACTTGCCAAAATAACTTAATCTCTGGCTGATGGCACTAAGTTACCACAGGCAGTGCAAATGGAAGTCGTCTGGAGAGCTGCAGAAGGATGTCATGACATCGAATGACCACTTAGTAAAATTGCAGGTGAAATTCAGTGCTGATGGGTAGAAAACAGGGTAAATGGAGACTTTCTCCAAATCTTACGTGCACAACAATGTGGTCTGACCTAAGTATTACTGCTCAGGAAAGAACTTGGCCTGTATCAGGCATTTTTATGAAAACAGCAGTGTTCAGCAGCATGCAAGAGGCAAAAAGGAAAGAGTCTGTCTGGAATTGCTGTCAGAGGCACAAAGAACAAAACAGAGTTCACTATTGCACGGTGGTGTACATCCTCAGCTCAGCTCCCTGTAGAATGCTAGCAATTGCTGTGCTCTTCCCAGCTCAGAAAGCACTTCTGCTGCCTGGCTGATTGGTGGGACACAGGGGTGCCAAGCCTCCGGACTGCTGAGTCATGTGCTGGTAGCCTGGACAGACGTTGGTCATGTGTGTGTGAGCTCTGCTCAGCTGACAGGATTGTGCATGGGTCCAAGTTCAGGTGGGCCTGCAGGTTTCGCTTGAGATTTCAAGTGATCAATTTCTTACCGATTGTACTTTGTGCTTACAGTCCCAACTACTTGCATTTAGCAAATATATCTATGAAATTTTTGCAGAGTTTGGGATGTTAATATGTGGAGATAAGGGGGAAGCAGAGTGTTGCAGTTCCATTGAAAGCAGTGCCAGAGAGATGTCTGATCTCACAATTCACTTATGTCCTTGGGGAAAAAAAAATGTTACCATCTCTGTCTCCCTCTGTTTAAGTTAGTGGCCTTTGAGGACAATTGCTCAGTCACAGAAAGATGAGTTTCAGAGACCGGAGGCCTTATACCACAAGCTTTTACAAGCCCTCAAATCTGACATATATGCAGTGGAATGCAGAAGGTACTAATTAACATGTTTTTGCTATTGATTTTGTTTTTTCCTCTGCTGTTGCATCATTTTGCTATCAGCTTTATGATTTTACTGGTAGATCTGCATAGTTTCTTTCTCCCATGTTAATTTGTCCTTGTTTGTGAGGTGGAATTGATGCTGCTGTTAGGGTTCTCTTGCTGTCTGTTGTCATCACATGCATAAGGAAGGCAGTATTATCTTCTTAAAACTTGCATTATCATTTACTGATGTGGTGAATTCTTAGCCATTCTGTATCAGTATTGCTGGCTATTATGAAGACAATAAAATGCTAATGAAAAATGGGCCAATTCTTAAATGCTGTGATCAATATGCAATACTTTTTACATGATAACCTTTACCATATGGATTTAAAATCACATCTGATTTATGCCTAATAAAACTAGAGTCTACCTCTAGAGTCATTCTCTCTTAGATTTTTTTTAGTATGGATCATTTTCCACTTCAGGTGTTACTGTGTGTCACACTTTGCTTAAGCAGCCAGCCAATGGCCTCACTCAGCTCCTGTTACACAGCTAATTTGACTCCAGCAAAAACTTCCCGACTTCAGTTATCGGCCAGCCACAGTCAGAGCTGGATCATTTGTTCCAAACTCTGCATGCAGTCCCAATTGTTGCAACCTGGGGAAATATCATCTACCTAAGCAGAAGTGTTCTGGACTTACTTGAGTAACCACTGTGAACATTTGCCACACCGTGTCTAGACTTCTCTGTAATGTTTTAACCAAATTCTTACACTTTCCTGGCTGTGATGATCAGATTTATTTTGAAACTTCGACAGCTCGAAGTGGGCATCCCGCTCCCCTGATATGTAAGCCTATTCAACCTTGATGATTTCAGTGGGATCATGCAAGAGGTGATTCCAAGGAAGGTCTGGTCAGTTAGCCTTACTGCTAGTCTGCACACCTCCCTGCTGCAGAAATGTTTCCCTGGAGCTTAGAATGTAAGGAAGGCTGCTTCCTTGGACACAGTGGTGCATCTAAATGATGGAGTATGTTTGCAATCAATACATCTTATTTCTTGTTTCTTAACAGCTATTCCACAGTTTTCCTCTTCAGTGTTTTGATTTGTCTCTTTAGGTTATAATATTCAAATGTTGACTGCATTAAAAAGGTATGTATTGATTTTCTTCGATTAATAAACTTTTAACCCCAAGACACCTGTGCTCTGGTAACAGTTGAAGGGTACTTCAAAATGGTGGCAACAGGTGCATCAGAAGATATATTCCTCTCTGATATGACAGGACTCTATTGCCCGGGTGGGGAATAATCCTAGGGCCTAGCGAAGTATTTACGACAAGTCCAGATACCTGTATTTTTTCAGAACAATTTTACCCACCTACAAACACCTGTCTATAAACATGGCACCCACAAAGAAACAGGTCCATATCTTCTCCAGATGTTGATCGTGAACACTACGCATGTGCTGTATGTAGGCAAAAAATCTAGAAGCAAATGAGAAGGTTGGTTTGCAGCTTCAAGTTATCATATTCTGTGTCAAGCCACAGCACTTAGGAGCACAGCACATGGGTGTGGGGGGCTGCAGCAAGATGAGGCCTTGCTGCAGTGTACTCATGCAGAACTGGAGGAGTCCAAAGGCACCACATTTAGCATGCACATATGCTGAGGAGTCCAGTCTGCACCAGCTCCAGCCTGTCATCTGTACTCCAATTTCCCTATTAGTCCAGAGAACTAATTCGCTCCATAGGGAAGCTGCGAGGTGTAACATGTATGTGCTGTAGGTGACCAAGATATCAGGACTATGGCTGGAAATGGGGAGTGCTTCAACTGGCCAGCACAGATGTCTCGGTGACTCATGTCTGACCACCTCATACCTCCTTCCAGGATGCTCCTGTCTGAGATTAGGCAGCATCCAGTGAAGCAGCTGGAACAAGAGTTGCCTCACACATGCCACAGTTGTGGACTTCGCTGTTAATCTGCTTGAGACAATTTCCAGGGAGTTTACCTACTGTTTGGAGAGGAATGAAATGCTGCTTAAGGAGCTCCACACTTTTTGTGGGCTTTGACTTATATTTTTTCAATCCGTTTACCATCTTCACTTGTATTCAGAATGGTACTATGATTTTCTTCTCTGTAGGCCTTACACCTCTCTACAGAGGCAAACAACAAGAAGTAGCTTAATTGCTAGCATATTCATTTATTCTCTTTTCTTCCAGTTTCCTCTGAGCTCTGTATCACACCTGACCACTCACCCTGTTAGGAGTCAAAAAAATTGCGAAGACTTAGAAAGTACTAAGGCCCAATTATTTTAGTTGTGCTACTGAATAATAGACTGGAAAACAAGATGCCTGGTGTGCATCAAAGGCCTAGTGAAGGGCTGTAGAGACATCTGTGTTATTTGAGGAAGAAATATGTGCAGCCTAAGTAATGTATAACTACTGCATTTAAAGATCTGTGGCATGAAGAGAACACAGGGTGCTTCTAGTGAAAGGAGCTTGAGAGCAGCCTTGGCAGAGGAATAAAGTGACTAACTACAAAGTGTATGGAATTTCCATGATGGAAGATGATAATCAGATGGAGGTGCACTATAAAATGGATAAGGGACAGGATAGATGTAGATGGAGAAGAACCATAGGATTATGGTGTTGGACACTGAGGTAATTCTGTGAGCTGTGCAAGTGCCCATATCCAGTGCTGTTCTTGGTGTCTACCTACTCTCAGCAGGAGGGTGTTGAGCTGGGCAGCTGGGACAGGAAAAGTACACATTGTCCCTGCAAGAGAAGGGTTAGAAACAATCTTGGAGCTACCCACCACAGTGAGCAGCTGCCCCAAGGATGCCATCAATCTCAGTGGTGCCCTGGGTGGTGGTGGGTCAGGCAGATGGGGCCATCGGGGTGGCAGCTTTGGGAAGATGGCTACCACTTCAGACGTGGCTCTGCTGGGTGCCTGCAGATCATAGCAGCCACTCTCCAGGACATGCAGTACAAGCACCTGTTGAGCCTGCACAGCATGCAGCTGGGTGCTGCTGTGTTTAAGGAGTTTTAAATTCCTCCCTGAAAAAGCAGTATGTGGAAAGACTTCTGCAGGTTTGTATCAGTCCTTGCTTGACAACCAGGAGTGGCTCATAGCATTCTCTGAGACTGATAAATCCTCTCACAAACCTATCTGAAACACATGGGATATTTTCATGACCTCAGGGTTTCTGATGTCAAGTGTGGGCTCGCAGAGTGAGAACAGAAATAGGTTTGAGGTCCCTCTTGTTACCCCAAAACTCCTCAGACAGGCAGTGAGGACCAAGCTACACTCTGAGTCCAGAGAGGCTGGCGTTACATGAGTTGGAGTTGTATTATTTAAGTGAGCATTAGCAGAACCCAAGATCCTGTTTGTATGATCTCAGTGATGAATTAATTCCTTATGGACAGAGGTGAACATGAGAAAAGCACACAGGAGGTCAGGCAAGCCCCACACAGCCTTTGTGGTGAGAGGCAGGAGCCATTTCAAAGTGATAAACAGCTGAGGGCTGTGCTAGTGTTAATGCAGCCACTGAGAGAATTTCTCCTATGTTAATCTATGAATTTCATATCCAAACACTCCATTACTTATTTATAGATTTATGGCTCTTCCCCCTCCCTCCCCCCAAGCATCTGGCTGCTGTATATGAAACACGCAGTTGCAATAACAAAATGTCTTCTGAAAAACTATCACCACCCTGTCATCTGCTGCTGTGTGTTGGGATAGTAGGCGATTACAGACTTTGCATGGTACTTGTTGGCTTGGCACCTGTGGGCTTGGGAGCACCTGCTGAGCACCCAGGGCTGGACCAGTGCCATCCAGGGCCCACCCCACACTCTGGCTCAGCTTGTACCAGAGCTGGGACCAGTTGCTGTGCCAGGGCACAAGACAAGGCCTATGGGCAAGGATCCTTTCTTCTGGCAGCAGTAAGAGAAGTCTCTGTTACATCTCAGAGGGGCGTAGGTGGCTTTGGTCCTCCCTACTGTTCATGTCAGAAATAGAAATAGATCAGTTAATATATTTTGGATCTGCTGCATTATTTTCTGCTGTGTGCAGTTTTCTTGCTGTACATTGGAGCATTAATCCTACATGTGGCACTGCTCTCAGGAACTGTGTTTTTGTCTGACTCTGGGCTGGGGTAGTATTGCTGCGTGTTTTGTGCAATCATCTTTTAAATGGTTTTGTGCATGTATTTTTATAGTTTTTAATTTTTGCTGAAAGTTACATTTGAGCTGTTTCATTGATTGCAGGAGCTGGGATCCTCTTTGGAGCCCTGAGAGGAGAAAGGCAGCTCCAGGACTGTGGCCTGTGTGTGGAGGGTATATAGCTACTGGCACCTCCAGACGTAGTCCTAGGACTTCCCAGAAATAGGGAAGCAAAGCATAGCTAATGCTGTGAGAGAGTCAAGGAGAAAAGTGATCTTTTGAAGATAAATGTGTTACATATTCAGTATGAGTTTAGGAGAGTAACTGGTACCTCTATTAACAGCCAGAAGCAAATATGTAGCTATGAGAGAGTACAGCACATGCTTATGTGTACCACAGTAGGTCATGCACATTATGTTATCTGCCACACAGGATTTCTCTGTATGTTTCAAAGGTAGCCCCAAGAAAAGTGTTTTTTCAGCAGTCAAGATCTGAAGCTAAAAATGCAAAGAATAAAAACTGCACAGTCACTGGCAGAAGTCGACATTTGCTACCTGTTATCACATTGTGCTTTCTAATGTCTCTATTATTTCCACACTGTGCTATGCTGAAGTGCAGAGATCTTGGTAATGGCAGTTACTTTCATTGCAGTGTTGGTGGAGGGTTCAAGGGCTTGACATCCAGCTGATACCTGGTTGCTCAGAGTGAGTGCAGAGGCGTTAGGAACAGCTGCCTCCTATTACTATATTTTACCTTGCAAGTGCTTCAGCCGGAATGTGTTATCCTGCAAAGCTTTTTGATGTTTTAACAGTTCCGCTTCCTCAGCTGTTGTGTTCTCATTTAATATATTTGTGGTGTCTAGCTGTTACTGTGGGCATCTTTGTGTTTTTCTAAACCTGAAGGATACTACTTAGGACTGTAGATACAGACCTCTTTCTTTTTCCCCTCTATATTTTAAATGATTAGTGTTAAAAGATATCACACTCATCTTAAAGCTTATTTCAGAACTGCTCTGATGCTGTTGACAAAATTCTTATGTAATATTCTTGTGTGGCTGTGTCAGTACTTCATAAAATTCTACAAAGATTCTGTTCTATTTAAGTGAATTTTATTTCCTGTTGTACTTTAATTCCATGAGTATTTTTATATAATTATTTCACTCACAGAATATTATACAAGATTAGTTTTTTTTAAAATGTAATACAAAAAAAGATGAAGATCCTGTCTCTAGTCCAGGCAGGCTTGCAAGTGTTAGTAGGAAGTCCAATGGCAAGAACTGAATCAAACCTGAACTCCTTGATTAACAGCTTTAATCCTCCTGTGAGAGGAACTACACAGATAGATAGCTCTTTGCACCTGTCAAAACCTCTACTGTGCTCAAATTTTATTTATTTTACTACATTATTCAAGTTGTTTAAATTCAAGTCTTCTGCACAGGAAAGCTGTGTCTTATGCCATGGACTGAATAGGTGAGATAAGCCCATTTTCTTCTAAGGAGGTGTATCAGTAGGAAAAAAAAACAGTGGAGGAAGAGAATAATTTCCTAAGTTTTGATTCTTTTGTTACACAACTGTCATCTTTCAAATTCAAGAGTTCTGTCTAGAGGAATCCTATTTCATGAGTTTGATTTTGCTGGCCTTTTAGTGTGTGTCACGTTCGCTGGATGAAAATAGATTAATTCATTCTTTTTTTCTCAGTTTTCTTTGTTGAATGCCTGTGAGTGCCATTGTTTCTTCCTGGCAGTATTTGAAGCAACGCTGACATCAGTATTCCCTACTTACACTTAAGATATTAATTCCAAGTTTCTGTTGATCGAGCATGCTGAAGAGAGAGATATTCTATTCATGTCTGATTTTCACTTATGAATTTGTAGCCCAGAAGGTTACAAGGCTCAGATTTTCCCATCAATAGGAACAAAATCCATCCTTAAACAAAGAAATAGTATTTAGAATAGCTGAACAGATTCTGCCAACAGTGAAACCTTGTAATAATATAGACAATATTGAATGCAGACACGCCTACTGAGAACTGATATTCCTGCATAAAGACATAAATATTTGTTTTAGGAGTCACTGTTTCCAAGTCTTTTCTTCTTAAACTGTAGAGAAATCTGGAAAAAGTCCATCCGAAATGCCAACACAAGATATTTGCTATTATCTTTTAGGGTCAGTAGTTAAATTCCTGTTGATCTTTTATCTAATGAACCTTTTAGGCCCTTCTGTGGCTCCGTTTATCTTTTCTAATACTCTTTGTTTGCCAGACAGAGATAAAATACCTTGGTAATGTTTGACAATGAAGTATCATATCTAGAAGTATATTAGGATGATCTTTATATTTGGATGTGTGGAATTCGCCCAAGACAGAAGTGAGCTTTCTAGGTCTCAGAGAGAAAAGTTTTAGTTCTCAAACCACGTTAGCAAAAGTGACATGGTGCAACTGATGGAAATGAAATTAAGAAATCCCACTGTTAAAGCTACAAAGCTTGAGTTTTGCTGTTGTAACTTAACCTGATTAAAACAAAGCAAAACAAAACAAGAACACTGTAAACTTTCATGTGATTCTACTTTCCTAAGCAAAATTAACCATACCTTCAAAATTCATATCCATGCTAGGAGTGTAACAGCATTCCTAAGCTGTATAATCTTCGCTGGTGTGGTTGTATTTACAAAGCCTTCATGCTTAAGTTCTGATCATTTTTTAAAGGAAACCCTTTGATGTGTCCTTGAAAAGTAATTATATATAGGTGTAGTGTATGTGGATGCTATGCTAGAAAACTGAGGGCAGGGCATCAAGGTTGCGATTGTAAAAACAAGTTACCCAGTCTATGTCTGTATGGCACAGTAAATGAAAATTACGGGGCCAATGAAGCAGAGTTATGTGGAATAGCATGAATTTGTAATGCTTAGTAGCAGATCTGTTTTGGAAATATCTGGTCCAAAGTAGAGCTTTCAAGGCCATGACCTAAGAGTTAACTAGTATGAACGATCAGAAGGCCAGTGATTTCCCTAGGTCCTTGATTATATTTTACTTAGAAGTGAGGATTTCCCTTTAATGGCATGGTTCACTTAAAAAACCATGGGTACATTTGAACATAGAAGCAACATGAATTCATCTGAGTACAGCAGCTAATGTGCATGCCTCCACTTATTTATATATTTTTATTTAAGTCTCAAGATAGCATGAATTATTTTTACCTTATTACCTAATTTTACCCTATTAATTAGAAGCCAGATCATATTTCTCATTTTCAACCTAAGGCTTATTTAAATTTTATGTTATACAAAAAAATAGACCTTCTTTATAGTGTTGTCTTTGGTTTCATTTTCTTCCAATATTTTCTGAAATTTTTAGATGTCATTATGAAGACAAATTAAGGTATATTTCATATCCTCAGGCTTAAATTTGTTTGTATTGTTAATGAAGCCATATTGTGTTATGCAATCAGAAGTTACTTTATCTAATATGACACCTGCCACCTTGTTTCTGTCAATGTTGACTTTAGAGTTTATTGTAGCAGTCCTCAACTTTATTCCTCTTCATTTTGTAACTAGCTTTGCAATTGGATAATTTTAAGAATTCAGCAGAGGCAAGATACAAGTTTTCATGATTTTTACTACCTGTTATACAGTGCTTATGAGATGACAACCACATGTATTTTTCAGAACAATAGGATGCAATTAACTGTGGTGAGAAGTTTGCTTAGAAGATAGTTCATGTTCTGCTTAAAAATGTGGACAGCTTTACAAGGATGCCTGAGGACTGCTGCAGTCTTTTGATCCTCTGAGTATCCAAAATTGGCTAATTACACAACAAAGGCAGGACCAAGTGCTTAGGTTTAGCCACCGATGTGGCTAAGAGTGAATAAAGTCTTCCTCAGCCTTTTTTGATTTACAGTTTCTTTCAACTTAGCAGTGTAAGATGGAGCCCTTCTACAGTGAATATAGTCCTGCAGACTGGGACTGTTTTTCTCAGTAACCTTTCAAAACCCTGTCAAGTACTCTATCATAGCTGCCTCTGGGTCTGCAGGTCACAGGCTGAAAAACACATCTCTGCAACCATTGAGGAGAGCTGGTGGCAGATGGTATATCTTGGGCAGTGAGGCTTCTGAAGTAGACATCTCAGTTAGGTATCTCAAAGTAGATGGAATGGGTTGGGGACAAAATACAGAGGTAGAAAGTTGAAGGAAATGTTCATAAACTTCTAAACAAATAATGCTGGAAATAATATTCCTTAATATTCCACTTGAAACAAGAGAAACAACTCTGAAAAGTTATCATAAGGAAAATCTCAACATTGACTATCATTAATTTCAAAGAATATGACTTTCCAATGTTTGCCAGGAACGTGATCTGATACTGTGGCTGTGTAGTTTAATGTTACGCTGTACAATCGGCACTAAAACCCACGAACTATATTCTCATTTGCTCTTCATGGCATTATTGAGGTGGTGAAATTACAGTTCAGTGCCAGCAGAAGGCCAAATGAATGGATGCGTCCAACTGTATTCAGAAATAAGTTGCTCAATGGAGGCTGTCTGTTTATTTGCACATATATTTGGGTTTCTAGGCATAATTTCACCTCAGAAGTAATAATATTTGCACAGAGTAATTTTAGAAAGGACAGTGATCCATAAAGAACTTCCCAAACAAGATAACTGGAAAGCTGATTTAATTGCAAGAATTTATTGTTCTTTAAATATTGAGGCTGTTTAATGAAGGTAAACCAAGTATTAATAATCCAGGAAGTACGCAGCACAAAGTCTCCAACATCCTTAGTTTTACCCCCGTGTCTGTATGTACTCCGTATCCATCAGCTGAAGTTCTTAACTAGCTGTCGCATGAAATATTATTCCAGAGTATTGGCATTTGTTTTTTTCAGGATGGTATTTGCACTGCAACTTACTGTCTGTTGAATGTTAAGCTGTGGTCTAAACTGGTAACAACTCCAATCCAGAGAAGCATAAAATATATTTTTACAATTAAACTAAGCATAATTTAAGTGTTCCCTTAGTTGTATCCAGGAGCTGATCTTTGAATCTCCCATACCCATGACCATTATATAGAAGCCCATTTTTTTAAAAACAGTAAACAACTCATTGGTGCAAAGTGCAAACTGCCCTTGTCTGAACTGCAGAGAAACCTCAGGAAGATGGACTGATGTTTCCATAAATGGAAGGTGGGAAATGGATTTTTTCCCAGTGGAAAGTAAATAATTTATTCAAGGTGGAAACATTGCATGGGGATGTGCTGTTTTCAATATAATTTTTTTTTCAGAAAAATAAAAGAATCAGTTCAAGTATTTACACTGTTGAGTCTTGGAGTCTCAGTGCTTAAAGGGGAAGTTTTTTACATGAACACACATATGACATCAGCCTATAGCTGGCATTTAAAGGAGAATGAATGAATTAGTAGAGGCTACCAAATATAATTTATGACAAATTCCCTTCCTGAGAAAGCAGTAGAATTTAAACGACTGCTTGAGTGTATTCATTGCCAACATCTGCCAAGATTATTCATAAAAGGAGATAGGCTAGAGGTGGGTTTCAGAATGATCTTTGGAGGCTGAGGACTTCACCTTCCATTAGATACATACAAGGACAGAGATAGAGGACTTTTATGTAAATTTGATTAATATAAGTCCCCAGACATACATAATGTATCTTCAGCCATCAAGATATGATAGAATTAGAATCAGGACAGGTGATGTACTTGTACCCTTTCTCTAAATTTCTCATGTAGTTATACTGACTGTGGAGATCACTTCAGTAACACATCCTCCCCACAGCTCTTGGCAAAAAAATATTTCATGTCTTCATTGCTAGCAAGGACAGTGAGAAAAGTTTACAAATTGATGAGTTCATGTTCTGAAAAAGCAGCTCCTCCTTAAACCTGCAACTTCCAGATATTTGCCTCTGACTGGGAGCTAACCGTGGAGCCGCACAGAAAAAAATGTGCTGAAGCATTCTAATCAAATAAATTTTAAAGCAAAAAATCTTCTGGAACTTTAAATAATAGGTCACTACCGTTACTGTATTATTGTTATTTACGTACAAATTAGATGACTGTTTATTTTTGCCTTAAGATAGTGTGTCTCTGCTTAGCTACAAAAGCAAAATATTGATGAGTCAGGTAGCTAAAACAAGATGCAGAATGAAGGATGCTTCAAATAATGCCAAACATTTTATGTAAGATCTATCTAAAATTAGTTAAACTAAAAATTAGTTAAAATTAGAAATTAGTTCCCTACTTAGTAGGGAACAGATGTCACCAGAAGTAAAGTACCTTCTTCTTTCATCAGTTTCATCTACATAGGCTGGATCTGTAGCCTGACCATGAAGATTTATTTTCTGTACCATTAGTTATAGTTACACATGTTTTATAAATGTATATTCTTGGGTGAATTTTCCCTTAATCAATCAAAGTAATTTTGAACTCCTAGTTCTCTTCTTATCTTTTTGTGGCTTCAAAATGAAAAATATAATAACAATAGTAAAAGCAATAACAATAAGGAGCTTCCTCTTAAAGGCCCATGCAGACTTTAAAACATGGATAGAAGACAACCATTTTCACTTTTTGTGTATTTGGCTTTGTTTCAACTTCAGAAATTAGCTGGTAGGATTACAGATAAACATACATCAGCCAGAAAGTTGCATACCACCAACTAAAAGTCACCTGAAGTAACCCTGTTGTTGTACAGCAGTGTCTTTCAGAAAGAACGACTGCCAGGGCAGAAGGATGATGTAGACAAGCTGGGAATTCTGTGAAACTACCAAGTGAAGATCTTCACTTCCAGACTGATGCCCATGCTTGCCTGACCTCTGCTAGCAGAGAGAGCCAGGATCCTTCATTTACTCTGACACATTCAATAGTGCAGTCAGCTGCAGTGGTCTTTTTCTTTGTTTCCCTGACACATTGCTGACCCTTTTAGCACTATTGGAAGAGGTTCTGTGCTCAAAGGCAGATGTAGGTGTTCAATGAAAATGCCTTCAGAGGCCTGAGAAGATCTTCAGTGTTCAGTTCATTCTTTCTATTTTGACATTAGGTACTTCACCTCATCTGTTTTGCCAGCTGCCTTGGAGAGATATGGTTCTGTAATGGTTTATCCTGTAAGTTAAATGGCAACAGTTAAAGCAGATTGTTTATGGTATGAGTTTCTTTGCATTGATACATAGCAGAACATTGAAATTCAAATGGTAGTAGGTGAAAAGCTCACTGGCACAGATAATGTGTTTTGAGATCACTGATTACTCAATAACAGTTTTCAAAGGTGGACTTTTCAAAGTAGAACTGTCTGAAAAATTAACCAGGCCAGAGGATCTCAGAACATGTTTTATAGGTTTTTAGCCTCTTGCCACTGTGTTTGGACAAGCATCTAATCTACTCTTCTAGCACCATGCAGGTCACTTGCTGCAGCTGAAATAGCAGAAGCAGATCCCTCCCCTGCTCTTTGAAAATTTCCATTCTGAATGAGAATATGAAAAGGATAACATGCACTTTTATTCCTCTCCCAAAACATGTGGGAAAAACTTTTTTTTTTTATAATACTCTTTTCTACTTTTCTTGTCATATTCTCTGACATATTTAGAAAAGTAATCCCAAGGATATTCAAAGCCAACAACAGTGATAAGGAGCAGAATGCCAATAAAGGCTTTATAACTTCCATACCAGGTATTTGCAGCATTAACTAATGAATCCCCAGAACACTTTCAAAACTGCAGCTTGTGCCAAGCAGTTTGCTGTCTGGAGCCCATCATATACCATAAAAATCAACACAGAGATATTCAAAGTAATAGAACAGGTTATATTATGTCAAACTAGCCACCAGCATGAAGGAGCAGGAATCAGGGATCTGACTTCAGGTCTATGTGAGAGTTGTTACGGCTTTTCTGTTTCCTATTGCCTGAAGTGCTTCTGAGCGTGGATACACGTCAGAGCAGAACATGGACGTGCACCAACCCCTCATGTGTTTCTGTCATTTTAAAAAAATTACAGGCCTGACAGGCTGAGCAGAGTCATGGTGTGCTGTAGACAAACAAAGAATGAGGACTACAGGGCTCATATCCTGGGCTATGTTGGTAGCACCCAGACACAGCTAATTACTGTAGGGCCAGTCCTTTTTCCTCTATTTTTCTTCTTTGTAATTACCTTGTATTTTTATATTTTAATCTCTGGAGGATGGGGAGAACAAATGTTGCTTAACGGCACTAGCAAAAGTTTAGCCTGACTTCAGCTGTTGCAAAGCCAGGAGTGATTTGGTAGAACTTCCCAAGAAACAATTGCTGTGGACCTTAAGGCAACCCAGCACTATTCTGAATCCTCTATAAATCTTACACTGCCACACATCTGAGATATTTTAAATATATCTTAGACATGCTCAAACAGTGTATTAGCACTGTGATTTCCTTGTATACATCAATATGTAAGGCAACTAAGCAAGTTCCTGAGTTACCATGGAGATGAACTGCACAGATCTTGGGAGACAGTGAAAACTAATAAAATTGAATGAGAGGATAACTCCCTGGGAGCTGGATTTCCAAAGTGCAAATAGCTGAATGCTGCATCAGATATATATTTGCCCCTTTCTTAAAAGATAGCGTACATGGATGAACTTTGCTGGTCAGATTCCACTGGTGGGCACATCCGTGATGTACAGCTTGGGGTTTTTTTTCAGACAAAATATGGCCTAGCACTTCCCCTGAGGTGAATTTCTTAAGCCTCTGTGTCTCTTCTGGGCTCTGCTAGACCCTCTCAACTTGAACACTTGCAGCTTCTTCCTCCTTTTGTCCTGGCAAACACTGCCCTCAATTCTCATCTTCGGGGGAACTGCACTTACAAAACAAAGTTTGAGCACTCACCCTCCTCTTGGGAAACTTTGGTGCAAGAGAAAGGAAAGAGTGTTCCCTCCTGAGCAACTCAGGAAATGCAAGCAGTCTTAAGAAAGGGTAGGATTCATTTTGCTAAATGCAGATACTTTCATGTAAGCAAGATGTTCAAGTCACTGGAGAGAAGCTTCTCTTTTTGCCTGAGATGAACAACCCCCCATTGTTTAGATTGCCACGGATTATCAGACCTTCAGATGCCTGCTATGATGGAGGCATCAGCACTGTGGAGGAACCTCATGCAGGGCGCTCTTCCCCAGCAGCCTATGGACAGTCTGTTTGCACTGAACTTTTTGTCCTGGATGTTCATGTGCCAGGGACTTGGTCCTTGATTGAAGGTATCCCCTCTTCCCATTATCACCTCTTCTCGTAAAAACAGTTAATTTTGCTCCTCAAAATCTGAATCTGAAGAGAAAAGATAAAATTTGAAGGATAGAAGTGGGGACTGGAAGATCTCTGGAGAGAATAATGTTTCATTATCTCTTCACAGAAGGATAATGTAGAAAAGCTCTTATTTTTCTGTTTCTTGTGGGCATTTTATAAATATCTGTGTGGATTAATTTGTTTTGCAATCCAAGAATTTTCATTAGACAATTTAACATAAATATCTATGGGTATTGGATGAAATCAGCTATAGTCTCATGGATTTTCTCAAAATGTCTCAAAAACCTACAAGTAAATTCCACAAAAGTATGTACCATTTTTAGTGAGGTTAGAAATTACGTAATCATCTCAAATAGATATTAGGAATGCTTGTCCCTGTGGCTCAGGTCTTGCAGGAGAAATAACTAGCTAATCAGCTTTTAACCCCTTTTTTTTCCTATGAACAACAGAAAAGTCTGAAATACCAAAATCTTCCTACCCCAGAATGTCTCACATCAAACTTCTTGTTAAAATACTGCCTGTGTTTGACTCTGGTCATATACAAGGGGGACACCATAGAAAGCCAAAACTCCACAAGAAAGGTGTTGGTTTATTTAACTTATCCCTGTTTTCTTTGGGAAAAATGATTGTCACCTGAAGGGGGAATAGGATGTTGCTGCTGTTCAGCTGTGACCTTCTCCCTTCCTTTCAGGAGCTTTTCTGCTGGGGAACTGTAGGTGGGGATGAGGGAGCTGCTTTGGTAGCTGCTTCTCAACTTCTCCAGGAGCAGTAACTGCTACTTGCATTGCAGGGGACAAGACTGGGTGATTCCCGTCTTGGAAAATACAGCTATTGAGCATTTCGGCAGTCACTGTCCCACTTCCATAACTCATGAATGACTTCACTAGGATGTATGCCACAAGAGGCAGTGACTGGCTAGGAAGTCCATGAAAACAAGGATCCGTGAAGGTAGGACTTACCTGCATGTGATTTTGGACTCTGACAAATCTTTTGAAGCCTCTTACGGACTGAGTCCTCTTACTGTTCAAACAGCAAGGGATAGCAACAGTGTGCCAAGCCACCAGAATGCATGCTTATGCCATGAATCTGAGCTTGTGGTCTATTGTTTCTTCACTGTAAGAAAACCCTGAGAATAAAGTGATCATACTCTGGTATGTTTTATTGCCCTGGATATCACAGAGAACATTTGAAAATGGAACAGAAAAAAAAATATTTTTTTTTTCAATGAACAAACAAAATGAATCTACTTTAAAAAAAAACCCTCAAACAAACAAGAGAAACGTCTGAACCTCAGGAACTTTTTTCTCTGGGATCTGTGAGAAACTTGCTTTCAGGAAGGCAGATGTCTCAGAGCACCTGGTGTTTTTGCAAGAAAAGGGAAAGGTAAACATAAACCTAAGTAAAGGCTATGGTACTTTGTAACTTCTTGTGTACTGACTCATCTTAAACCCCATGAAGGCTGTATAGTTATCTTGGGAAGCATCTAACCCCTCATTACTCTGAAAAGTAATCCTTCAAACCAGTGAACTGGAGGATTATGTTCATTGTGGTGGGGTAGTTCTGCTTGTGGCAGATTGATCTCCTGACAGCTGACAGGACCCTGCAACAAGGAGGAGGAGGGAGGAACATGGTGCTATTTTTTAACTTCATAAAGCTTCACCATAATCCCTCATGAAAATTGGTGAATGATGAGGGATATTGGTTAATTTAGCTAGAGTTCAGCTAAGTTTGTTTTTCCTAGAGAAGAATTTTTACTGTGACCATTAGGGATTGAAGAATTATTTTCAGTGAAGGAGATCATGGAAGTTCCCATTCCCTTCTCAAGAGCTGGTGCTGTGCAAACAAACATCAATATTCACTCTGCCTCAAACAATTTGCAAACTATAAACAAGTATAAAACCCAGCAAACAGATTTGGCAAACAGGCTGGGGAAGCATAAAATAAGAGCCAGACAGTTATGACCAGCATGAGATTATTATGATCAACAATCTAAATTATTATTGTACATCCCTAAGTAGCCTATTCTGTCAGCCCCATAATGTAGGTAACACACTGTACCTTCTGCTGCTCTATATCTTTATAATTGGTTGCTGGTAATTTCTGTCTTCATCACAGTATTTGATGTTCGGTGCATTCTTGATTGTTTCTTCCACTGAATGCAGTCAACAGATAAAATTTATATTCACTGTGCTTGCAGTTGCTTGGGTTCTGCAGAATTTTTAAATTCCAGTAGTTGGAAAACAGTCTTGATTTAAGTTTAAAATGAGTAAGATACAATTAAAATAATTTAATTTACCATCAAAAAGCTTAACTTCAAAGGAATTAGAACCATCTCTAAGATACAGTCACCTCATAGTCCATTTGCTATAATTTGAGTACTTTTATCAACAAAGAATCTTACCAAAGGCTTCATGAATATGAGAGATGATTAAAAATAAAAGATCAAAGCACGCAAACAAATCCTGTTAACAAACTCTAGCAAAAGGAGATTGTTTTATAATTAAATATAAAGACAACTCAAACAAATATTTGGAAACGCTGAAGTGGGATCATCCCACTGTAGCTTTTGGCAGGGTGTGCTGTACGAATTGTGAAGCTGTCTTTGTCCTGTTGCCACTGGTCTGACTAGAAGCCATGTGTGAGGAGTCTCACTGCACCTCTCTTCTCTCCCACCAGCATTTTCCTTTTTCATTGCTATGCTTCCAGTACCCTCACAAATTGGCAGCTAATTCAATAAAGAAGCAGCAAGCATGAAAATATTGCATTAAACCCCTCAGTTCAGCTTCAGTACATAGTTATGCCTGATGGGAAGAAGGAGAACTTGATCAACTCCATATCCCACCACGGAGTACTAGTCATCTTGAGGGTTTAACAAAGTTTCTCATGCCTTCTGGAAAAGGTTCAAGAGGCTGAATTTGCACTATGGGTTTTTGTAAAGCCTTTTACCAGTAATGGTACTACTATTAAACAACTCTTTTGAGGTAGCATGTGAAGGCTGTGACTAATTTTCCCTTGCCTGTGGTTAAACAATACAAACTGCTTCCCTAGACTCAGAATAATAGACTGAAATTTTCCCATTTCCTGTAAATGAGTGAAAATAAACAGATCCGATCTCAGCTGAAAGAATGTAAGCAGAACAGGCCTTCATTTGTAGGGGAAAATAAACTCTGCTGGTCCCTTAGATCTAGGAGCATAAACAGCATCCTTTTTCTCCCAGGGCAGTGTATAATATGAGTGCATGGTTTGAACGTCTTCAAAATAAACAGCTAATCACCCTTTCTGGCCTAATTAGGTTATAGTCTGGCCCCTGGCTCTAGGCCTTATGCAAACTATTTTCTCCAAAGTGGTACTGAGGGAAGCCTAACTCATCTCTCAAGACCACATCCAACTCTCTCTTTTTTACTGAACATTTGGTCCCTGAGGAAATCCATCTTGGGGATCTTCTTTGCAAGCTTGGCAGATCCAAGGTGAGAATATTCTCATTGCTTCCTGCCGGGAACAAATGTAACTCTTGCTTCATATCTGCTGATCACGACAGATGCAATGAGAGGATGAGCAAAACTGGGAGTGGGTTATTCTCTTTTTTTTTTTCCTGGATTTGTGCTGTCTGAAAGTTTGTTGTGTACCAATAAATTCTAACTGCCTCAGTTTTTGTACGGGATTTTATTCACTCTTTCCAAAAGGGGATTTATCAGCAGTACAACTGTCAATGTCCTCTGCAAATGGTACCTAATTAATCTGTAACAATTGTATAAGGACACTGTTATTACTATGGTATTGCAGACAGGGGACCAAAGCATAGATGTGCTGTAAAACTTGCTCAAGCCAACAAGCAAGGAAAGACCTGGGAGTACAGATGTTGCTGACTGAAGTACAGGATGGGCACTGCACTGCTGGGCCTTTAATAGGGCTGCTGTGAGTGCCAATGTACTTCATCACAGTGATTGTTAGTAAACAAAATTAATACAGGAGATGTCTGTAGGTGGGTACCAGCCTGGTCATGGCCAGTCTGGTTTCTTCTTGGCCCCACTTCCATGTCCACTGGCTGCAGGAAGTAGTTACTGCATCCTGTGCTAGGTCTAAAAGCACAGACACTTTTTTTAGTGCCCTTTCTCTAGGTTGAAGAGTGTTTGACCATTCTGTTGACACAAACCCTGGAGCTGAGGTTCAGCTCTTTTGAGCCTCTCAGACATATATATGTCCCTTCACAGTTTTTCTTGCCCATAACTGCCTCTTAGTAACAACAAGCCAAGTAAGATAAGAAAAGCTGAGCAAAGACATTTCTGTGCCACAGGCATTTAATTCTCTAGGACGTCCTTAGAAACAATGTTTATATATGCTGTGTGGTTTGATCATACTTCTCTGTAAGCACTGTATTTGTTAGCCTCAGGGACAAGGTGAGACACTGCTGCTGCCCCCTAACACCCCAGCTCTCCCTGCCACCCTCCGAAAACACATCTCCCTGACCTCGATAAGGAGCTGCAGCTCCATCTACAGCTGGAACCCACTGAAGAAAACACTATAGGTCTGCCGTGGTGGTGGAAAGAGAAGGAAGCCCTAATAACCCCATGGTGGGAGCATCTTGGGGGAGAGGGTATGTGTGCTTAGCACAGGATGTGAAGCGTAATGAGACAAGGCGGCAACAGCACAAAGAGTGTTCACAGTTTAATAGGCGTGTTTCACACTGTCACAGCATCTTCGCGAGAGCTTGGTTCCCCGTTTAGGTATCTGAATAAGTGACAGACTGCATGGAAGGGCTGTGACAGGGAGGCGTCTCCCCTCGAGCTGTGCTCTCAAAAATCTTGATGACGGATGCAAATCACTCAGAGCCAAATTAAGAAAAGTATATTTAGGCACCTAGAGAAGTAAAAAGGCACTTAATAGGATTTTCAGAAGTGCATAAGGAGATTAGGCATCCAGATCCTATTGAAATCAATGCTGATGGAGCATTAAAAAAAAAAATAAAAAAAAATCTTGAAGTATCTCAGTGCTGTTATAGCCTGGGTGCATTTGCAGGGTGTGAGTGGGCTTAAAGCCATATTTTTTTTTTAAGATAAGCCTTACATGTAACAGAGCTCCCTGGTTGTACTATCTCCAAAACCATAGGAACAAGTTCTTAAGCTCCCACAAAAGCTGAATTACAGAGGCCTGTGAGAATAAAAGGGCAAGCCTTAGAGGAAGAGGTAATGAGGTCTGTGTGCCTGACTGTGTGGCTGAAGGAGCAGGACTTCTGCAGAGACAGAGGACGAAAGAAACAGAAAAATGAGGAGACAGAGAAATCACTGTATCTCCACTCTAGAAAAGGCCTTGCAACAGCTTGTTTCAAAGGGGCTAGGTAAAGAAACTGATGGTTGGTTGATTTTGACAGAGAAGTGGCACTTTTGCAGTCCTTGTAAATGTGTTGCACCCAAAGAAACATCTTCTTCTGTGGCAAGTTTCTCCCCTGGGTTGAAAGTACTTGTCAGGACCTGGATTTTGCAGACTTTGTGATTTATACGTGGTGTATAATGCTATAAAGTCAGTTCCCTGCTTTCTCTGAAAACAGCTCCCAGTGTGTTGAACTGAAATCAGTCCTTATTTGCTTTACTGAGCAGTAGTGAGGATACATACATTAAGGACTGCAAGGCACTATAGTAACTGGGGCCAATTAGCTGCTACCCAAGGGCAGTATCTCCCAGATGTGGGATATCAGACAACTGTGAACCTACAGAATTGCTAACAGATCACTCATTATTTTCCCCCTGAGACTTTTAATTGGGGAATTAACACATGGCATTTTTAGTGAGTATCCTCAGAACATTTATCTTCTTCTATGGCATATCACTCTCTCAGGGAGCACTATTTGGGGAACAATCTCTGCTTGAAGGTGACAGAGAGGAGTTATCTCCTCTGAAATCCCTGTTGACATGAGTCGCTCATGCAGACTGTAGGCAAAAGATATGTATGTCATAACTGCAACCCCAAACATATCAGTATCATTGAATGAATGAAGGGATCTCAAGTGCCTTATGGGCTGCTGATTCCAGCCTCGTACTGGTGGTTTCTAAACTGATCTTGTCCAGAAACCTCTGTTACAAAGAAGACCAAAGAAAATGACATGCTGGAGAATTATGAATGGTTGTTAATGTGAAATGTATTAGAGTCAGGCAAGAGATGGACCTGATTTATGGGCCAGCAGACAGCATTTAGATAGGAAAGTCCTAGCTTACTAACTAGACAAGAAACATGGAGGTAGGGAAGAAGACTTCTCTGTATTACATTGTAATTATCAACACCATTAAAAACCAGTAGAGAGCAAGTTTCTAGATGCTGCTGGAGAAAGGATTTTCTCATGACTTCTGTTTTTTTTTTCTTTGTAATGTCTTTCCTGTAAAAGTTAGACCCTTCTTACTTGACTGTGGAGATGAAATATCTGATGTATTATAGTTCTTTGCCTACCCAGAAGGACAGGAAAAAGAACCTTGATAGGCAATGCATGCCTATATTTACTTACAATCTTTTATGTGGGTTGTAAGTGGTGAATTATTAGTGTTATGCTAATAAAGTCCATTTGATCTCATGGAACAGTCTCTTTAAAGTCTCATTTAAAGAGAAGTGAATTTGGTAATTTGCCAGCTGGATAACAGGATATTAATCAGACAATACCTAGAGACCAACACCACTATATTGCTTTTAATCTTTTGACCAGTAAGGGAAACAGGAAGAAATCCATTTCCCTCCTTTCTTTGCTCAATGGGATAACCAGCTGGTACAGAGTAGCTGCAGCTCAGCTCAATTTGGGAGTAAATATTTGTGTTTTAGCTGGGTAAATGAGGGAGCAGCACTATTCTCTTCCCAGTTGCCATGCAGCCGAGTGCCATTCGTGCTCACAGTGGGACTCCTGAAGGTCCTGGAATCACTTATTAATAGCAAATGTCACCTTGAATTGGAAAAATGTATAGCTTTGCTCAGATGTGCCCAGAAAGGAAAAGTTTGACTGTGCTAGACAATCTTTTAAGGGGATGACCACAAACAGTGTTCAGGACCAGCTATGCAGCCCTTACACTCTTTGTGTAAGTACAGCCCCAAGGAGGAGAGGATGTGGCTTCTAAAGTAGTGGGGTGTTCCCTGAGCAGAGACCACCCTGTGGCTGTGGGCAGTATGTTGATAGTGCAATATGAGGGATCTTATTTGTTTGTTCTCACATATGAATACATGAAGAAGAGCTATAAATGTGTTATATTTCTATGTCCTTGCAGGACTACCCTTTAAGGACAGTGGAGATGTGTTCCCTGAGCCTACAAGCAGTCCTAAAGTGTCTGCAAGGGGTGGGGAAAATGCCCCCAATCCTGACACCTCTCTGGCCCCACCTCCATCTTCATCTAAGGAACCAGGGGAGGTAGACTGTGGCTGCCCAGATTTTGATGTGTTTTGCTCCCCTTCTCTCAAGTGCAGGACTCCTATGGAAACCTTTGAGGACTCTTTGGTGGGGTTGAGGCCTGAGCTGGTCTTGCCTTGTTTGTGTGTGCTCAGATGAGAAACAAAAATTAATTACTTGGACCTTTACGGCTGATTCTGTATTTTTCACACGGGCCCTTCTGATCAGCAATGAAAGACTTTAATATACCAGGGCACCTACATGGACACAAGTGGCTCAGTTTTCCTGCCTCAGTGTACTTCTAGAAGACTTCTAGTTGGGGGAGTCCATCCCACAGATGCTTCTGGTGGGACCATTTGTTTCTCACACAGATGTAGTCATCAAATAAACAATGTTGGCTTGCTGAAGAAAATGGGACCAGGGGTCCACAGCCAACTAATCCTGCTGCAACCCTGAAAAACAGTAAGAAAGATATCTGAAAAGTCATCATTAAATTTCCTTTCAGCACAGTGGATGAAGAAGCTTTCACCTGGGGAAGAAAGGAAAAGTGTACTTTTTGTTAGCTTTGTCCAGAGAGCAGAAAATTTTTAAGGTATTTTCTGGCATGTGGCTTGTGTTAGGCATCAGACAGCTGAGCTGTTTTCAAATGCACTGGAACATAGTTTCAGCAATTGTCAGTCAACAGAAATAGAGGCAGTGGGGGTATTCTATTTTATAGAAGCCCTGGGTGAACACCCATGTACTGTAGCTAAGAAAACATATTTAGAAAATTAATGTGAATCTTGGAAGCAGAACTCCTGGAAACGGTCTCTGCCCTGAACGATGGAAAATTGGAGCTATTTCTGGATGGGGGTGGTGCTTTTGAACTGCAATTTCAGACAATTGACTCAAACTCATCTGATGAAACTTTTGTGCTGCTGACAAAAAAAATTAAAATTCCTGCCATTTTAAAATTTATTGCCCAAAATGCATAAGAACTAAATTAGCGATACAGCTTTTAGTGTAAGCCAGTGCAATCCTTTTACCACCAAAACCTTCCGTTATATAGTTTTTGACCACTCTATGTGTGTATGAAATTGCTATTTAAAATGTATTGCTTAAAACTGATATTTGCCTGTTTCAGTACAAGTCTGTTAACAAATCCTAAAAGGAAATTATGCAAAATAAAGCAACTTATTCTTTATTGTCCTGGATAGAAAATGCTTGTATTCTGCATAATTTCAAAGCACTTCTGAGGGAACGGAAATGGTTCAGTATCGCACTACAGGGGTGTAATTTTTTATAGGCTAGTTAAATTATTTCCATGAGACAAATCCCTTATATTGACAGTGCTATATTTACAACGGAATGAGTAGTGTGCTTGCATTGTACTGAGATTATGGAAGCGTGGTGCTTTGAATGAGCTGAGTTTGGTCCAAGCTAATACAAAATAATGACTGATGATTTGATTACAGTTCAGCAGCATGCAACAAGGTTTGGTGTCTCTTCCATGACAACAGGTAGTCTTTGAAGATCTCAGCAATGAAGAAAAAAAAAGACAAAAATGCAGTATGTTCAGAATTGTTCTGCTTTTCCCAAACTGTCACTGAGGTTGGGAGAGCGGACTCAAACTGAGGGTGAAGATTGCTGTTTATGGAGCTGGAGGTACCTCCTCTCTTCAAAGTCTTCTCTCATGTCTTAGAAGTTTCTCCTTGCCTTTCAGTCTTTGGACCAGTCTGTACATGAAAGAATTACTTTATTCCTACCTCTGGTATGAAATCCACTGAGAATTCTGTGTGAGGGAACTTGGAGTCATCGTGCTGACACTTATGGGTACACTTTTCTGGAAAGAGAAATTCCCGTTCAGTGTTGAACAAAAATCCCTAAAAATATTTGGCCCTCCATGGGATGTAATTTGCTTATACAATAATTTTCTTCAGAATGAATGAATCCAGGAAAGTGTTTCAGGGAAGTTAGGTGATGTGCAGAGTGAATATGTCAAACAATGGAGTTCTATTGTGTAGCAATGAAGTCAACGCTAATAAAAGTTTGCTGTCTTTCTAAAATGGTCTTGTACATTAGAGTGTCAAATGCTACAGGACCTGTAATGCAAGAAGACAGGATGTTTCCAAGGCAATAAGCAGAGGCTAATTAAATTGTCAGATAACACAAATTTAGATTGTTTGAAACAGATCTTTATGTAAGATAGTAAGATCCGCATTAGAAGGCCACAAATGTAACTTTTTTCATAAAAACTAATCTGAGCAATTTTTACATCAAGTCTGACCTCTGCTGCCTACAAATTTGGATTGATATATCAAAATACATATTGCCTTTAATGTTCCTGTCAAACCTGAGCTGTGATGCATGGAGCTATTTCCTACTTGGAGGGATGCTTCTGTGAAACTTAGCTAATAAAAATGTGGCACAGCTGGTGACTGATGTCTGTTCTCCCAGGGCGTGTTAGCATGGGACAAACACTGTGTACACATCATCTTTCTGACACTGAAAAATGAGACGTGTCTAGTAAAAGACACGGTATATGCTCTAATGGTTCTGCAGTACCCTTCTCATTATCTTTCTCCCTCCTCACATACCATTCTCACCTCTTGACTCTTTCCCTTCCTTCCCTTGTGGTCTCTGAGCCTACAATACATCACAGAATCATTCAAGTTGGAAAAAACCCCCGGGATCATTGGGTCCAACCATTAGCCCTACTCTACAAAGTTCTCACCTACACCCGATTA
>VWZY01011881.1:114480-160042 GCA_013399075.1 Chloroceryle aenea | reverse complement strand
TGAGGTGCCCAAAACTGAGCACAATACTCAAGGTGTGGCCTCACCAGTACAGAGTACAGGGGGACAATCACCTCCCTACTTCTGCTGGTCATATCATTTCTCATACACATGCCTTATGAGGAGAGACTGAGACACCTGGGGCTCTTTAGTCTGGAGAAGAGAAGACTGAGAGGGGATTTGATAGATGTTTATAAATATATGAGGCAAGCTGTGCTTTGTCTCTCCTAATGTTCTCCTTGCATAGCTTCGCTACATCTTTATAGTCTTCATGAGACACCTGTCCCCTCTTCCAAAGGTCATAGACCCTCCTTTTGTTCTTGAGGTCCAGCCAAAGGTTCCTTTTCATCCAGGCCAGTCTCCTTCCCTGTCTGGTTGTTTTTCGGCACATGGGGACAGCCTGCTCCTGTGCCTTTAAGACTTCTCTCTTGAAGTATGTCCAGCCTTCCTGGACTCCTATATCCTCCAGGGTGGCCTCCCAAGGGATTTTGTCAATCACTCTTCCAAACAAGTCAAAGTTTGCCCTCTGGAAGTCTAAGGTGGCAGTTTTACTAACCCCTCTCCTTGATTCTCCAAGGGTCAAAAACTCCATCATCTCATGATCACTGCATCCTCAATGGTCTCCAATCTTTACTTACTCCATAAGCTCTTCCCTGTTCACAAGAAGCAGGTTCAGGAGATTATCTTGTAGTAAGGTCCCTGCTGCCTCTGAACATGTCCCATGCTTGTGCACAGGCCCTTGGCAGGGTCTGGGCTTCCTCTGTGGGAGATCTCAGGCTGCTTTTTGCCAGTTTGGACCATTAAAGGACAAAGAAAAGAGCCTGTCCTAGTAAAATAAATATATTCTCAAAAAATCTAACCAAAACTCATCTATGACTCCAAATACCCATTCCATCAACCTGGTAATTTTTAAGCACCGGGAGTCAGCACACTATTAGTCTTTTTCTGGATAGAGGTGACAGACAATCCTACAGCTGACAAGCTGTAGGATTTATTTCAGAAGTTGGCACCTGGCTCCCTGGCACTTCCCCTGACAGCAATGTCACGCTCCTTGAAGCTGCCTTTGGCTCTGCAGAGGTCACAGCTGGAGTGGGCTGCTCGGCCCTCCCCAACCCACCTGCTCAGGAAACTCGTTATTTATTTCCATAAATATCTGTCCATGCACCGTTGCCCCCAGGCCTGTCTAATGCTGATCAGAGTCTGCTGTGCAGGCAGAATGGGGGTTCCCATAATCACAGTTGCGAAGCACAAAGCAGAGGCTTCTCACCTGTCCTCACAGGGCTGGTAAGGTGCTTTGGCCTCTGTCTTAGCCCCCTCTCCTCCTGTGTCCTTCTACTGCCTTTCCCCCAAGCTACTTGCTCTTGTCCCTGCTCAGTGTTACGTTCAGTAGCACAGGACCACCATCTGCCTCCCCACGGTGTGAGTTTGCTCATCCCTTCCCACAAAACACTGTGGCATCTGATGTGGAGGTTTCCTGTTCCTGCTGCAAGAAAATATTTAGCATTTTAATATCTTTACACATTTTTAGAAATAATTTATGTAGGAACATACACAGTGCTTAGTAATCATTTCTCAGATGAATGTGGAATTTTTCTAAAATTAAACGATCATTCTTTTCTCTTCACACTTGGCTGTCATATCTTTCTTAATGCAAATCAGTCATTGACTAGAGACACCTACTGTAAGAAGCTATTTTAGCTGTCTGATCAGTTATAAATTGATTTTAAAAGTGAAGGGAGATTTTTGAGAGATAAGTTTGGGTAGGGAATGGAAAAAAATAATTCAAAGGGCAGGTTTTGTGTCTGAATTTAAGTGACTATTTGCCTCTATCTCACCTCTAAACTGTAATCCTATCTTTCCTTCTGATTTAACTCCTAAGACCACAAATCTCCCACCAGAGGCAGGTACTTAAGGGCAGAGTCCAAAAAATATTTCCCCTTTCAGTCTCCATATTGATATGGGGCAAAGGGAATGGGGGACATAATCTCTGAAGGAACCTGGGTACTCTTCTGCTCTGAGACAAGTCCCTTAACACAAGAATGAAAAGAAATCTGTTTTGTTTTGTTTCAGAGGAACCTCCCTCCCCCACAGTATTTCCCCTGCTATGCTTCAAGTGCTCTTCAGAGGGAATATTCACATTTTCTGTGCAAAGAAAATGGTTTTGCTAACACAGTAGTGGTCTGCACAAAGCAGGAGTGACACAGAGAAGATTCACTGGATGCAACTTGGGAAGTTGGAAAAATGAAAACAGTTTTCTCTTTTTCTCTTTTTCTGCTTTTTGTTCTTCAGGTCCAGCTCTGATATTGTCTGCTGGGGCTTGAACAATGAGCTTAATTTTTAAGGCATGTCTGATTATTCTCTTTGCATTTTTCTTCTGTTGCTTGCAATGCCAGTTCTTAGTACATAATTAAAAGTATGCAAACAGTGGTTGAGTTTTTAAATGAATTCAGTTTGAGTGAACATGCTTACAGACATTAATATTTGCAAGCTATGCCTATGTGAACAATAGTTACCCAGGCACGAATATCATATGAGAGTCATTTCAAAGCCACACAGATAAATAAATATAGAAATAACTTCTACCTACAAGTACTTTTGTGCTTTGCTGGTTTGTTAAATAATTTCTTTCTTCCCTAATGACTTACAGCTAAGCAACACTATTCAGATTTTGATTATTTATAATCAATCCACCTTGTCAAAAATTCTGAATATTATTAATCAAAGGCATTTGAATAAACAGTTGCATGTAACAGTTTTGGAATGTTTGTAGATATTCAGAGAGCAGAGAAGGAAACTAATAAATCAAATCAGTCACAAATTGCATGTTCCTTGTACAGCTCCATTGTCCCCTGAACGCTCATAATTGGAGTTCAAAGCTGAACATCCTTTGTTACTTTTGTAAATTTTAAAGAGGCATGTTTTTTTAATGCCTAGACTTGTAGTTCCTCAGATGTGTACGGGATTTTCTAACATGCTCCATTTAATAAAAAATTCAGTGCAGTTATAATCCTTCTCTGCACTTGAGTTTAGAAACAGAGTCCTGCAATCAGATTGCAATTTTGGAGTGAAGCCAACTGCTGAAGAAAGTGATCCTTCCCCGCCGTCCCTCCTTTCACATATTAAAAGATACCCTACCTTGACTTCTCATGAAGCTCCCTGGGAAGGCAGTGCTGCAGCCTGCACCAGAGGGAAGGTACGATGCCTTTGGCGAGGCTGAACAGCATAGCCCAGAGCCACCCCATCCTACCACACTGTAAAGGGAAAACCCTTCCCAGTTCCTTATGACAGGTCTTCACATCAACTGCACTCACAGCCGTATGCCATCTGTTTGTAGCTTTACTGTAACCTATGAAAGTCTGTTTTATTAAGAATTCAGCATCAGTGCCTGGGCTACAAGTGAATGCAAATACATGACTTCGACATAATTGCACAGGAGCAGTTGCAGGGGGCAGCCTAAGGGGCTGTCTCCCCACTGCCCTGTTTTGCAGCAACAACCAGTGGAGTGAGGAGGGCTGGCCCTGCTTGTTTTCTTGAATCAGGAGATGGATGTGATGTCTGCAGCTGGAGAGGGAAAGATGGCTCTAGATCCATAGCTGTGCACCATCCTGCAAGACAGGAGCCAAAACACTTACAGGATACAGCACAGTCCACTTGGAAGTTGATCATGCCACTTCCAGACTCTCCATCACACAGTCTGACAAGGCATGTTGTAACTATCTCATGGGTACCCTGTTGGCATAGGATGCCTCTACGCATTACGCGCTACTACAAGGCACTTGAGATCTTATGTGTGTCTTTCATGTCAGGAACTGCTCTTGTGTGGCCACCTCTGCTTCAAGTTCTTGCTTGTTGTCGTGTCTTGAGAGAACAAGACTTGCATGGGCTGAGAATGTGCTCCTTGTGACCTGAAACCTTGACAGCCTCATGCATGGAGATCTGCCAAGTCACCTGCCTGCAACCTCCTCTGCTTGGCTTAGCTGGGTGAGGTGCTCCAGCCTGATAATTGGGATCAGGTGGATGTGAGTGCTCTTCGGGTCACATACTGCACTGTCCAATGCTTGGTCTTCCCAGCCTCTGCCTCTCTGCTACTGATTTCTTGTCTGCTAACCTGGAGTTCAGCATATTCATGTAGTTGCAGTGATGGGTCTCCAACTTCAGTCCAGTTGCTGTCAGTCAGGCCTTCTGCTATACGTAATCATATACACATTGGTCTCTCTGGAAGCTTGTGCAGACCTATGTCTACTCAGTATCTGACTCTCAGGCACCTGGTTTCTCTCTGGTATCCAACCTCTGGCCTGTCATCTCTCTGACAGCTGACTCCTAGACTCCTTATCCTACATGCACCCACACAGGACTGTATTTCCCTAGGGAAACACACACACACGCGAACATACACTGGTGTCTTCAGTTGCTGGTACCCCAGAGTCATATGCTCTCAGACCTATGGACTGACTCCATCTGCTGCACACCACCTGCCATACACACATGCACAGAAGACAGAGTACCTCACCCAGGACATTATTTAGAAATGCAGTTTAACTAGACAACTGTGGTGATCAAGCATAGGGTATGGTCCCATAAGCATACTGGTCAGCAGCCTGTTTGCATGGAACTGCTCCTTTTATACAGTTATCTGTATTGTGCCTTCACAAGCAACCTTCACTCCGTGGATCTTGCTTTTTGTCTTTGCCCTTAATATCCCATGTCTCACATGTTCCTACAAACCCCTTTAATACATCTTGCACTAAGTTTTATACCATTTCCAATATGTTTATCCCATGATGAGTCACACAGAAATCACAGAATATTCATGGTGTCCTGTACACCTGCAGGCAGCAAACATGCTCAGTCTTCACGGTCACCTGGTGAGAGCACCTCCTGAAGACTCTTCTGATACCAAGACTGTGGCTGGGCTGTCCTCTGTTGAGAACCCTGAGAGTAGCCAGACCCAGGTGCTATTTGGCTTCCTGTGCCTGGTACTGTCCTATGCCTATATCCAGGCCTTTGTCTTTTTGGTGATTAACTCTTGGTCATGTAAGTTAACATATAACACCACTGTAAATCTGGGCGGCTATCAGAAGAAAAAGCCTTGAGTCTGTAATATTAAGTGTGAGCAGATCCACAGTTTGATCTTCAGAGGCTGCGTGACTTCTGCGTCTTCTGTGCTTCTTTGATAGACTTCTTCAGTCAATATAGTTTTTACAGTCACATGTGGAAAAAATAGCCGCCTAAAATACATTTACGGCTGTTTTTTAGGAAGTCACGTTATGCGGCTAACAAGGAATGTGAGCAGCATTTAAATACTTATCAGTCTGGGACATTGTGCCACATTCAGTAACTTGGGAAAAACAACCCTTTAGTCTTGGTAGACAACCTACCACCAGCTTCTCACTAAGAAGTTATGATGCTACTAAATATTCTTCCTTCTGTGTGCAGGACAGAGTAAGCAATGCTGATAGCCTTCAGGAGGTGATTGGGGATGATACCTGATATTGTATAAATGGAGCTGTTGTTCTGTTGTAATTTGTAACACTATATCCAGAAAATCTAAAGCTATGTCCAGAAACCCCATAATTTATTGGTGTGAGGTGTAATCAGAGACAGACTGCAGAGTTAGAGGTTGGACAGGCCTTCTCTGTTTACAGACTAGCAGAGCATATTAGGGATGTAGTGCATGTAGGAGAATGCCAGGTAAATACATTAATTTATTGTCATATCAAAAGCAATCAAGAAATACAAGGTTCAATACTTCCATTGTTGTGCAGACCACCTGACCTCTGCCACCTTCCCTGCAACAGGCAGTGATATTAGGTACCAAACAACTCTGGAAATATTGGGGCTCCCAATGTAAATGTTTTTGATTAAACATTTTGTGCAAAGGCCATGTGCATAAATGCATAGGGTACATGGAAACATTCCTAGGATGATGACTTCAAAACGATTTGCAATCTTCTGTTTGCTATTGGCAAACATTTTGAGGAGACATGTTTGTGGGGAATACATGAAGAATTTGGCACCATAGCTTGAGGTTCTATCCAGCAACTGCTACAGGGATGGCATAATACCTGTGTTGTCAGGCTTGACACAGTTAGAGATTAAGGATTACCTTAGATTAAAATGGAATTAATTAATTTATTGGCTACAGAATAGTCATATTTGAAGTTGCCCACTTGGAAGAGATGCTTAAATGGATCAACAATGTTTTTGATATTAACTGCCAAGAGCACTTTGATTCAGTCCTTTACCATTATTAATTTTTATAAATCATGCATGAGTTTAAAAGGCATTGAAAATGAAAACCTAATAGCATTTTGTATTTCTTACATTCATGTCATAGACTTTATGCTGGAATGAATGAAGTTGTCCAGAGAAGCAGACCAAATGTGTTGTTTAAATTCCTTCAGTACCATGATTATCTGGACTTTTTTGTATAACAAGTTAGTTTGCAAGACAGATCTACTAGTTGGCCAACAAGCTATTGGAGTCATCTTAAAAATGACTGATACTTAGCAGAAGCACTGAAGCTGGTGAGGAATGTCATGGTGCATCCAATACAAGCACAGTGTCTGTTGTTGTAGATGCAGGTTACAAGACTCAGCAATGGAGAAAAATTGAATGAGTCACTCCTTCAATTCTTGGTCAAAGACTGGGAAAAACATATTATGAAGCTAAATTATATGACATCATTTTCTAGAGCATGAGTACATGTCTCTGCTTCAAGCTAAACAGTGACCACTATGAGGAATTCAACTTCACAATCTTTGCAGTGAGGATGGAAGTGCAAAAATTATTTTGCTTCTCCTCCAGGCCTTGAATGGTGAATAAAACCAGTCATAATCACTGCTGAAAATGACAGCTGAAAGGTATATTATCACGACTAGTAAGCCATCACTTAGGAAAGGTTATTATATAAATGAAATCTACAAATAAAGTTGCTACCAAAACACATATTTATTATTCATCATGTCTACAGTGACAATGGCTGAAGTTTCTCATCTTAGTTCATGACTAAACAGTCTATCCTTTCTGTCACCAAAGCAGCTGAGTTTTCTGGCCTTTGAGGGAGGCCTGAACAAATGCTCTTTACTCATTACTTATTTTCGTGGTGGGCCTATTTGAAGGTTTTGATGTGTATTTTGTTTTTTTTGAGATGTATTATATATAATTGGCATATGTGAAATAGATGTAGAGTTACTAACAGTAATAGAAATGTAAGTAGCAATAGTATAAAAAGATAACTACACTTCTAAAGAGTAACTACATTTCCAAAATAGTTAGCCAAATAAAATTGTGGTTATATCTAGAAGTATTTTTAAATGTAAACTTTATCTGTAGACCTTCATCTGTTCCTGTTTCCAGCTGAAATAGTGCAGCATGGGAGTTGATTAAAATTCTGTAACAGTGAACAGGTTGAATCCTGTTGTTGAAATCTTATTTGTTGAATGGTAAAATGATGAACAGTGAATGTAATATGTGATAGAGCAATATTCCTTTATTTAATTTAGCAATTTAAAGTTAAGAACATTTTGGTTAATGGAAGGTGAAGATAGTATCAAGGGGGTTATTATTTATCGGTGATTTATAAAGCACTGAAATTGTATTGTAAAGCACTGAGAAAAATTGACATGTTAAGTCTCCTTAACTCTCAGGCATTGGAAAATTGCCCTTGGTTCTTGTTGAATAATACATATTGGCTGATACATACAAGGTACAAACTGTGTATAGATTCATTTAGAATTCCCAGGTGGGAGAATTTGAGTATGATTTCAGTGAAGGGTCTATTATCCCTTGGTAACTGAGAACATTACATATGAAAAATATGTCATCTAAAACAAGTCAATTTAAATACAGATGGAACTGTCTGACCCTGCAAAATTCACCTCTTTGAGCTAATAATGGACTTTAATTACCTTTTTTTTTAATGGCAGCCATTTCTCAGATGTTCTAGTTAGATGTTTGCCTAGTAGTGAATGATAGTTTAGCAAGTTCCTATTAGTGACGTGGTGATGAATAAAAAGCAAGAATTAGAAAAAAAACCCAAACAACTAAAACTTGTTTGTTGTCTTATTTCACCATTTCTAAGATAACTCATCTAGTAGACTATAAATTCCCCAGAGCAAACAATTTTATATTTGTAATATGTCATTCAGAACAATGGGACCATGTAGTCCATAAACAACAGCAACTGAACACTAGTTAATTTCAGATTATAGGATGAACAAGAAATTCAGTCTGCAATTTTGCTTTCTAGGCATAGTTATACAAGATTTTACATGGCAGTTAACATGATAGCAGTAAAAATTTTATTGTGATCCCATCGTAGGAAAATATCCACAATCAGTCTAAACCAAATGCCTCTGAGGACTTTCTACACTTTCCATTTGTTAATATTAGTGCTGTTTTATTCTGACAAACCTAGTCAACCTATTAATCCAATAGGTAAAACAATATTCTTTTTCCTAAAATCTGATGGAAAAGAGTAAGTGATTACTTGTCTGCATCAGCAACACATACTATCTAGCACGGAGGCAGTGCTGTTTTATCAGAAGAAAAAGAAGGCATTTTCTGTGATAGTAACTCAATCTATTTCTAAAACACATAAAGGATAGTAGAAGCTAGAAGATGAAGATAATAAGAGTTGTTGAAAATCAGAATACCAGAACTTCAACACTAAAAGATAAGCAACCATTTCTACTCTTCAGATGTGTTACGTGAGACTGCCTATCAGAATGAAAACAGTGGAAACTTGTATTTTAAGCATTTAGTTCTAATTTTTATTATTGCTTTGAATGCTGTTCTCTTTAATTTTGACAACAGATGTTGACAGCACTGTACAATATGTGTCTGCACAATATGTGTTCTCTCACATTCTGTTCTTGCAGAGAGAGAGGCTTGGATTTATTATCATTTAAAATTAAAGAAAGAAATTGATTGGATGCTCAATACCTGGAATTCTTAAGAAGTATCCTTACAAGGTGTGGGGAAGTTTCACATTTCAAATACACTGTGCAATGTCAAGGGAAGTGTAGATTCTTCCTTCCCCTCTTTTTCTCTTCTTGTTGATGTAGAGATATTTTTTGAACAAAGAAGTACCAAACACTTGTATTTTGTAGCTTGCTCAGGCTTCGCTGGCCTGCATGCCCTCATCTGGGTGCAGTGCCATTTAAATAGCTTCCCACTCCTCTCTTCGCTGCTGACCTTCCCTTGTCCTTCTGTCTCCTGTCACTGTCTGTCTTATTGCCAAGAAAAATGATGTCTAATCATCTGAAAAATAACCTTAACTAGTTTTTTTCATGTGGATCTATTCCCTGATGTGTGTCCCTGTATGACCACCCACAGCTGTGCCACTGCAGGGAATTATTTTAGCTGGGTGAAGTAGATCTGCCACTGCGTGTGTCACCATGGCCTTAGTCATTTCTCCCATTTTTCAACTTAATTTCAGTCCAAGAATTATCTCAACATCTCCTCCTGACACCATGCCTCCTGTTATTCATGAGCAGCTTTTCAGAAATTTGTGCAGGGCAGTGAATATCAGTTCTGTGCTCTTCCGTATCCTGGGCAGTAACATTTTGCTTCTCAGTTTTGTGGTCTGGTGACTGCCTGCTCTTGGTTATGGGATAGGAAAGCCTCAACTTTTGCTTTGCCTGTTTTGCTACATATGCAATTTAAGCTTTTATGGTTCCTATGAACAAGTCTGTGGCTTTCCCTTGATCTTGTACCTTCAGACAGCTCCTTCTCTGTACATGACATGTGAGGGCATGGAGGACCCCCACTGTGAAGAATGAGAGCAATTAAGTGACCACAATGTCAGACAATCCAGGACAAGATGGATGGTCAAAGTAAGCTAGATCACATCTGTACAGGTGCACACGATGCAGAGATGTCCCAGATAGCATTGACCCAAGCTGGTAAAGAGTGCTGTGTCTGTGCTTCATCTTGGGGTCATCAGCTCAGGGCTGAACCTAAACTATTCAGTCCTTCTTCTTCTGCTCTGCAAGACACCTGGTTGTGGACAATCTCTGGAAGTTAAGTTTCTCATATGGACACCTCCAGATCTGGTAGATGAACAACCCCTACCTTACCGCTCCTGTTCTGCTGTGTCATCCATGTGTCCTTTGCTGATGGCTGTCAGTCCCCACTGCAGACAACAGTGAGGCTGTGTCCCTCTTAGGGTGGCAGAAAACTCAGGTTTTCTTATTCTCCAAGCTTGACTGCTTCACTGGAGATGGCTGGTGAGACCAGTCTGCATTTCATCTCCCAGAAGCCCCAAGAGCAGCAGGAGCCCTGACTGATTTATCAGACTTGAGTCACTGCTAAGTGCTGAGGTGACCCAAGCAAACTTCAGTACCAATCTAGGGACTAGCTGGCAGATGAATGGCAACCTTGAACATGCTGTTAGCATATGAATGATAGTCTTAGATGAGCAAAATGATCGATTGATGTCAAAGTGGCTTTATGGATATGTTCTCCTTTCTGGTGAAATGCATGACTCAAAGGTGAAACTTCAGTTGTGGAAGAAAGATTGGGCCAGACACTGCACATGGGGCACAGCAACTGTCTCTCAGAGGGATGCCAAATGTATTGTTCCCACCCACTCTTGTTTCCTCCAAGACAATGAAATTAGAATCTGACCCATTTGTTCTGATAACCTTTGAAAAAGTGTCAGGCTTGCCAAAACCTGCTGCTAATATACCAAAGGAAAAGGAAGGAAATTATAAGACATGCTTTGGATCAAACAGTAACATTTTGTTGCACACATCTAAAACACAGTGGAGGGAACACAGTGCTGCTTTGGAGTGTGACTAGGGACATGAATCATGATATTAGCTCAGTATTTGCCTCAAAAGGCGGCATAAAGTTTGACATTGTCGTAGATTCGGGTTGGCAACATTGGCAAAAATAAGCAGCAGGTCTTTTAAATGTAAATTTAACAACAGACATCAAACAAGTGATGAACAGTGCCTGGTAAAGTCACCTCAGAAATAGCTTGGCCAGTCTAGTGAGTCTGTTGACTGACTCTGAAAGGTGGAGTATGGGATGGGTCAGCAAGTGGTTGGCTTTGTGGTGTCAGGAGAAGAAAGTTAGGATTTTACGTTGCCTATCTGATATCCCTCTGGTAACCTGTGCCCCTCACAGATGTTCAGACTGAACCTGAGAAAGGGCAGCATTTCCAGCAATTCTAATTTATCAGTCAAATTTTGAAAAAATCCTGGCAAGTGGAAAAAGGGCAGAGGTTTTCTTCATGACTTGTCTGGACAATTTAGTGTCTGTGTTGCTTTTGACAGTCCTCCAGCTGGACAAGTGGTAGGCACCTTCTTGCAGACCAACTCTCCAATGTGTATGACTGCCTTACTCCAGTACCTATTGTCTGCTGCCTCAGTGGCAAGACAGATAAAGGGCAGCAAGGGCACGGAGGAGCAACTTTCACCAGAAAGTCTGGGAGATGCAAAGGCAACTGGAATTACTGCAAGACAAAATGTCACAGGGAAGTAGAAGATACTATGAAAGGATGTGGTGCATGTGATACTGGAAGAAGAAAGGGTTTATTTGGGGTGGAGGAGGAAAGCTGTGGGACATTGAACTGCAGGAAATCAAGGTTCAGTAGTTCTGATCCTCGGGGAGCAACTTGTCTTCAGAGCTTGACAATATTCCATTGAGGTTAAATGTGTCTGGAGGGATTGGTTTATTGCTATCAAGATATATGGATCTCTTACAGATACTTATCTCAGAGGTTGTGAAGGGGTTCAGTTAGCAATGGCAGGCTATAAATGGGGAGGAGAAGGATGTCAAGACTAACAGTAGGGAGGAAGGAAAACTAAAATAATAAAAATTGATTTGGAGTATGGCTTTTATTATCTCTGAGTGAACAGGAAAACGTTGTAATAATGTGTTCTTTATGTGAACCATAAATTATCCCCATGAAGCTTTTCTGCATTGGTGTTGACTAATCAAGGAACCATTCTGGGGAGCTGTTGGCTATACTGTTCATTCAACAGCTTGAGTTTGTTATCATATTTCATTGTATTCCTGTAGGCTGTACATTTTTATTGTTTATAGCTATTTGTGGGATGCATGCCCTCAGCTCAAGGAAATCACTTTTACCAAATGGTTTGAATCAGTAAGAGTCTTGTCCTGAGTTCATGGATCCTTCGATCTGTTCCCTATTGCACCATGTTGTAGAGCTGAAGAGAGATAAGTAAATCTTGATAATAACACATGTTTTACAAAGTTAAAATTTTTTATGTGGATCATGACCATATACTGAAAGCAAACTGTAAAGTTAAAACAAGTCTTGGATATGCAAATTGAGTGCTGTGTTAACATATCGGTGAGAGGCATTTTTTGGAATAACAAATGTGATTTTTTACATCTGAAATTTAGTTGGACTTCAACCCTCTCTAACATCACTTTTGTGTGTGACCAGGGGATTTGTGTACAGGCAAGCCTAGTGAATTTGCTGTTATCATGGGTACATGTAAAATATTTCCAAGAGGAGACGTCAGCAGGAAAGCAGGGCGGTGTCTGTCACCTTCAGCTTCTTCCCAAGAAAGCTGAAACAACATTGGAAACAAAATGAAGGCATGATCTGCACCAGGGGCTCTGTAGAGAACACAGGTCCTTGTCCACATGGTGCCACACAGGGGCTGTGTGTGGGAGGAGTGCAAGGCACTTGGGTTTCCTGCAGGTGTGTTCCTCTAGACCACATCCCTTCCCTCACCCCTGTTCACTATGGGATGCCAATCGCACACCATTTCTTTCTTGAGACCTGTGGTCCCCTTCCCCACTTGGCCTCATCTCCTCACACACCCCTGCGAGAAGTGTCTATTTGGTGACTAGAATGGGGAGGAGAGAGTGCCAGGGTTGGTACAGTGCCATTTTAGTCATGCTGGCACCTCTGCAGCCTTCCTAAGGAGACTTGGGGATGTGAGGGACCCCAGAGGATGTGCTGCTGTTCAGTGCTTAATCTGTGGTCTGCCTCAAGACCAGCTCTACCAACAGTCCTGCTTCAGCAATCCACATACATCTTTTGTGTAGAAAAGCCTTTTCATTTTATTCTAGTGCATGAAGTTAACAAATTGATACCACCTCCCCCCCTGCCTCCCACTCAAAACCTCCTATAATACAGATGCAAAATGGACCCTGACACAACTTGTCCTTTCCCTCAGCCACATGCTCAACCCAGGGGCTTCCCTTTAACAGGGTGTCTCCATTCTCTTGGATGTACAGCTCAGGGCTGCATTTATCCATGTTCAAACTGAGGTTGTTTCAAGACCCAGGGATTACATTTGTGGAAAGCTCATTGCTTCAAATTAATTAACAATGCCACACTATTTTTGTTTAAAAAGTGCTCTTCATATAGAATAACATGAGAAGGAATGTAGGATTCATTGTCCAAAAAACATTCCCCGGAGTAAAACCTAAGTAATGTGGAATCTTGTGGTTCCTTAATATGTAGGTCAGAGGAGGGAATGCAAGTGAATGTATGAATACCAAATTTTTTCCATTCCAGAATCAAGAAGGAAAAGTCACCCAAAGAGCCAGTTCAGATGTTCACCGTGTGGTCATGTGTCTTTTTTTTTTGTGGTCTGGCGAACAGATCATATATCATATATGATACATTTAAGACTTAATCAGACATCAGTGCCTTCGTGATGCACCTTCAGCTGCTTGCAAACATTTACATGTGACCTGAAGGAGGATTTTACATTTTCCACTTTAAAATGCCACTATTTTGTTTATTCAGCACAGGTTGGGAGACTCAGGCCATCTCTTGACTTTCTGTGTAAAGTTATTTCTAAGTGGATGGTAAGAAAGTGCATTTACTTTTAGTTGAGCTACCTCAATTGTGTAAGTGAAGTCCTTCTTGAGCAGGGACTGTACGTGATCTCCTTCAGCCCCATCTCCCAGGCTGACCAGAGTCAGAAAGGAGCAGAGAAGTGAGGGACTACCTCAGTGCAGGAGAACAAAGTGGCTGCACAGTGCTTACAAAGAGTCTGGCAACAGATCTGTGACCTGGCACCAGCCCAAGCCTGAGAGGCCATGAATCCCTTCTACTCACAGTGGAAAACATTGCTACCACAGCAGAAATCATCTATTGTGTTTGTGTGCACAGGAGGGTAACACAGACAAAGATCAAAGCAAATTTACTGGTGCAAAGTCAGACTGCATCATTAGCAAAAAAAAAAAAAAAAAGAATGTTTTGCTTTGTTATAGACCATTCGGGGTTTTTTTGTTTGTGTGTTTTTTTGTTTTTGTTTTTTTTTTTCTATGACTTTCCATTTATACTATTTCCTCTCTTCATGAATTCTTCTATTCTTCATTCTGTTTATTGGGTCTGTGAAATCTGTGTGCCTGTGTAACTATCTTATGGTGTAGTTTGCATACATTATGTTTCATGTGCTAATAAACATACTGCTGGAAGACTTTGAACATGGAACACAGTTGAAGTGTGTGAGCTTGCATGATGTGTGAAAATCAGATCCCTGTAATGTCCTACATGTTAGAAGTCTAAAGATGAGGGCACACAGAATCAGTTACCACTTAAAAAAATGTATTTCTACTTACCAGATCTCCTTGATTAAGAGGAGACACTGTAAAAGACAATTTGGGGTTTGTGTAAGTTATTTTACTGCTTCAAGTATTTGGGAAGCATTGTTTCTACTGATGCTCATTCCTATTGGGATTCCAGTGCAAATAACCAGCATCTGCCACAGTCAGGATTTTTTCTGAATGTTGTTCTATCTAACAGTACATAGTTTTTCAAAAGGAATTTTGATAAACTTTTTAAATGCTGAAGTCTGATTGCTTTGAAATGTTAACAGTGTCAAATACTTCTTTGCAAGTGGGGACAGTAAAATGAAAGCTGAACAGGCACTTCTGCCCACACAAGCAATTGCTTGGGATTTTTACATTTTCAAGTGTTTCTGCTGCTGGTTGCCACTGAAAGTTTGAAAAACCTTTCTAGTGCTTGAAGTGTTACACAAAGGAGGGACTGTTTCATTTTTCTTTTTCAAAAGTGAGGAAATTTCACTATTATTGAAGGTGATAAAAAGGAAAATGAGACACAAAACAGGAACAATTTTGGTATTATTAAATTTTACAGTGTCAATGTGAAAAGCAAAGAGATAAAAATGGGGAAGCCTGTGTGTGTGTGTGTGTGTCTTGTTTTTGTCAGGTTTTATACTTGTATTTTTATTTTTTAATATTTTAGTATTGTGATTTGGAATAATAGTAATTTTTATTTGAAATCCAAATCTTATTTTTCAGGTAGCTCTGGGAATAAATCCGGCTTGAATTTTGGAAAAAAAGAGTCACTTCTAGATGTGAAGTGAAATGTCTTCTGCTATCTGAAGAATTCTAAATAATTGGTTATATATCTTTGATTCCAACAATCCCCCCCTTCCTGAATTATGAGAGAAAATTAACTAAACTTGCTTGATAGTAATAATTACTTTGTGCCTGTTCCTGTAAGCCAAGACTGTCATCTGCAGACATGAATAAAGACTGTTGACATTTTACTCACTGAATTTCAAGGAAATTGCTTGCAATGTGTAAAAGTAATCATGTGCAAATGTGTTTGCAGCTTGGGCTGTATTCTCACCCAAATATATAATGCAGTTTCCAGGTGGTAGCTATCTGATGTTATGTCTATTTTTGTTTTAACACAATGAATACTCAGCAGCAGAGTAATACTGCTCATTGTCTTTTCCTTCTAATATTGTTCATGGCAGAAATCCAATTTATACAGTGCAAATAATCATTATTTCCAATAGGCTGAGGATCTTTCCTGGCAAGAGCATAACCAATGCCTTCTACTTCTCTTGTGTTCATGATATTTCAGTGATGTGAGTTAACGTATAAAATCCATTGCCCATAGAAGGATTGTAGGATGGAAAAAAGAAAGGTGAAAAAAAAATAGAGAACATGCCTAGTTCTGCAAGGCACAGGGAGTTAAAAGCAAACAGAAAAGCAGGTGGAAAAATCTGACAAGGACGTTTAATACACTGAAGAAGTACTGAGATCTTGCGGCCCTGGGGAAGCACTGCAAATGATGTCTTGGTGGCATTGTTCAGTCCCCACACATCATTTCTGGGGAGCTAACTATCATTAAACAGCACTTTTATGAGGGGGTTGCCACAGTCCCTGAGCCCTTTCTTGGATCACTTTTGATGCATGAATAAAGGACTTGAGCAGCGATCCCTTTCCCACCTGGAAAACTATAGGGACTCAGTGCCAAGTGCAGCTCTTCAATTGTCTTTTGAAAGACTCCAGCAGGATGCTAAAGCAAGAGTGTGTTTTCATTACCAACTTTGCAAATGGGAGTGACTCATGTGCCATCTGTCTTGTCCCTCCACTCGATTATATGTGCTCCCTGTTTATGCTGGTTAATACATTTGCCATCTATTAAAGGGAGAGGAAACTTTGGAGCAGTCAAAACAAACATGCCTGAGAAAGGCTGAAGTTTTGAAAGGGGCTGGTTGAGTAGCTGCTGCCACTATCAATTTTCATTGACATGCGGTTCTGGGGCAAGGACATTCCAGGTGATAGCCCACTGACCATGGGTCAGGCATTTCTGAGTGTCTGAGACATGTCCATATTATGTAAAACAGAGACTGCATTAACTTCAGAGTATGCTAAATACATCACATCATGACCAGGGTGGCAAACCCTGATCCTCTCTGCCCATTGTTACAGCTCCATGATGTGTAGGGTGGCTGTCCTACTTCAGTCCTGAGCTTTAGCTTGGGAAACAACTGAGTGGGAGTTATGACACAGTGTGGGTTTGTGAGTGGTACAGAGAAAGTGATCAGAGACTGCTCGGAGTTGTCCAGAAAAGACCCTACCTCCAGTGCAAATACTATGGGGGGCACCAAATGAAAAGCAGCATCTGACAGGTTCAGAAAAGTCCAGCAGCTAGTCTTCTACCCAACACCTGTCCGAATGGTGGAACTTGCTGCAGGACACTAAAACCGTATTTGGGGCTTAAAAGGTGCTTGAACAAATTAATAGAAAAAAAAATCCATTAAGAGCACTGAAGTATAATGGCTGCACATCTGTCTCATTCTGCAGTGTAAACTGTACACACACTGGCACTAAAATTTGAACTCTGAAATCACTAAGCCTTATGACAAACTTAAAAGATCAATGCCAAAATAAACTGGAAAAAATGGATTACTGGTGTCTTGGCCATTCATAGGCTGTCATTTTATCAGACATTTTGCCTCTGAGGTCTTAGTGGTCAGTTAAAGAGTCCACCAGCAAGATGGTAATAATCCCATGTAAGGAGAAGAGCTATGCTGAGGAGTAGCCAGAGCATAGCATGTTCTAACCTCTTCCTAGACATTGCCTAAACTCACCATAATGCGATGATGACAATGCTTACTAATGGAACATTAATAGATGGCATCATTGAAGGAAAATCAGTAACAGCTTGGGCTTTTCTTAAGCATTACATCATGACAGTAGGAAAAAGCATAAGCAGGGCTAAGGAATGACTTAGTAGAGTGCACCCTGTCCAAGAAGCAGATTTCCCTCAACAAACTTCATCTTTCCCTCGGTGCTTTGCTGTCACATACTTGTAAATCACAGTATCACAGGATCACAGGATGTCAGGGGTTGGAAGGGACCCTGGAGATCTTCGAGTCCAACCCCACTGCCAGAGCAGGACCATACAATCTAGCAGAGGTCACATGGGAACGCATGTAGGTGGGTTTTGAAAATCTCCAGAGAAGGAGACTCCACAACCTCTCTGGGGAGCCCCTTCCAGTGCTCTGTGACCCTTACAGTAAAGAAATTCCTCCTCACGTTAAGGTGGAACCTCTTGTGCTCCAGTTTATATCCATTCCCCTTTGTCCTATCACAGGGCACGAGTGAGAAGAGACTGTCCATTTCCTCTTGACACTCAGCCCTCCTATATTTATAAACATTTATCTAATCCCCTCTCAGTCTTCTCCTCTCCAGAGTAAAGAGCCCCAGGTGTCTCAGCCTTTCTTCATAAGACATGCATTCCAGTCCCTTAATCATCCTTGTAGCCCTCTGTTGGACTCTCTCGAGCAGATCCTAGTCTCAAATAAACCATCACAGATTTTATATACAAGTATATTGTGACAGAAGTGCAAGGCATGCTGTATATATGTATGAAAAATGCCTCTTGAACTGACTGTAGTTTCAGGTGCTCCTCAGTGGGCAACCTGACTCTGTCACATAAAACACCCCAGAAAGAGCTTGTATGTCTGGTGACGTAGTTTCAGCCTCCCAGCCTAGACATGAGCCAGGATGTGTCACAGTCTTGCTCTAACTGGTTTATGTTTCTCCTTAAACAGTGTAAATGTTACCTAGCTAAATGAGAAAGAGGAACAAACTGTACCTATCACCAGAAATTCTCCCTTGGAAACAGTTTCCAAACATATGCATTAGGTAATGAGCCTGTTTCCCAGACTGTGTGTCACAGCACTCAGTGCTATTCTGGTTGTATTTCTCAAACTGGCATTACTTTTTAATATGCTCACTCCTGGTCTGCTCTGAATCTGTTGTTCTGCATATTCTCAGGCTGTTTTTCAGAGAAACTGCAGTTATGTGAGCTAACTTCTGTCAGCCCCATGCCATGGTGTGATTTTCACCTCTCTCTACTTTTTCATTTTCACCTTTCCTATCTCTAGCTATGTCTTTTTTTGCAGTGGTGTGTGAGACCCTTTGTAATGGGAAAAGGCGCAGAAGCCATCCCAGTGGCCTCCCCTGTGATTCCTTGCCAGTGACAACAGCTACAAATACACAGTGGTGTAATTCAGTATGAGTATGAATACAGTGAGAAAATATGTGCAAGGTGCTGTTCAGAAAGCTCAGCCTTTTGCTTATGGAATCTCTGAGAGCTTCTTGTGCATTACATCAGCTTTTTCAACAGTTTACAAGTCTGGGTTTCCCTCTCTTCCCCACTGGAAACGTTTGTCACAGCTGATTATTTTATTCAGCATTGCTCTATGGAAAATGTAGAATTGTTAATACTTTATTTGGCTAAATATGCACAATTTGGGAAGACAGGTGAAGTGATGGATTAATCATCAGGCTTTTAACTTTAAGTCTTGTTAGCTCCCATTTTAAATGTTGTTTATTTGAAATTACAGTGTGGATATGATGTCTAAGTGGAAGCTCTTTACATATATAAATTAAAGCTGCTTTTGCTGTTAATAATAAGCCAGAGGTTTGCTTTAAAATCTGCCGTTTTCTCTCATATCTGGATTTTCAGATAGACTTATCACAACCCAGTGGTAAAGGTATAGCTAAAGCAGTGGCAATAACCTTTTCCTTCTGCTTTCTACGAATGTCTTTAAGCCTTGAATTACATGACCTCTCTTGCTTGTTGTGGGAAGGTAATTATAGTTGAATGCACTCCGCACCTTTGGCATCTATTAAAATACCTAACTGGCAGTGTTTGTGATAGCAGATTTGGTCCATGGCTTTCTGTCAGCCATGAGTCTGAGCAAGGGCCTCATCATCCCAAAGGAAGTCTGGCAGAAGCAATGTCTGTCCACTGTCAGTCTGAAGTTGAAGCTTCTATCACTCTTTTGCCATTTTCTTGAGCCTTCCAGTCAACCTGATGTTCGGATATTTGACATGTGAAACTCCTTCAGGTTGGGACAGCTGAGCTATGTTCCTGACCTTGCCTTCTCTGTCACCTTTGCAAGACTGATGTGCACACCAACACCCCCAGACTGGACTGCACAAGAATTCCCTGAGAAAAGGTCCTTCTCCCCTGATGAGGGAGGTTTGCTAGTTCCCCTTCTGGAAAATTACAGACATCTGGATACAAGGCTATGAGTCTTTGGCATAGAAATAAATTGAATCCAATTTTGCTGCTCTCATTGAGTAGGGAAATCACCCTTTATACAGCTTACAGATGTCCCAATGCACCTTCCTCAATATCTATTCATAGATTTTATGCTCAAAACATCTTCAGCTTCAAAAGAAATTCTTCTTAGGAATGTATGCAGCATTGTCTGGGAAGATAGGGGTACTTCTGCTTTGAATTTGTGCTGTGGAAAAGAGAGAGGTGAATATTAGGTTTGTCAGAATGGCAATTGAACTGAAAGAATGGAATAATGTTCACCTTATGCTGAGCCAAAAAGGGTTTCTTTTGTGAAACCGAAATGCTTTATTTAAACTAAAAAGAGATTTCTTAACTTCAATTTGGGACTGTTTAGTCCTTTTAACATTTTTCTGCTTTAGATTTTGTTCAGATAAATAGTATCATTTCAGAGGAATTGTTTGTTTTGGTGTCAGACAGAACATACAGGTATTTCTGAAATGAGACATTTATTAAGCAGCTTCCAAACACAGTGTTTTGATGCAATATTCCCAGTACTTTTCAAGCTCTATTTCACAACAAATTTTTTAGTTCCCAGGGATGTTTTGCCCAGTTGAGGCAGGGGCTTGCCTGGGTCAGGCAAAGACAATAAGCAGAAAATCCTTCCCAAAAGAGTTAGGACAGAAGAATATTTTGAGAAGCAAATCCTTCTTCCTTGAGCAGTGCTGTATGTAGGGAAGCAGCTGATTAAATGGTCTTTAATGATGCTCGATGATACTCTTCTATATTCTATTTTCTGGAACTCATATTTCTTATCTTTCAGATCTAAGGAGAGATACAAAAAATAGTGTGTTGCTAATTGATATAGCAGGCTGGCACAGAGTTATTTGTTGCCAGAGAGATGTGCTTTTCCTTTAAGGTTTCTATCATTTCAGTTTCATTTGTGACTACTCTGTTCAGAGGTGAATGCTGTGATCTCTGTGTTCAAGCCTAGTCTGTTTACAATACTGAAGAAGCACCTTACCTGATGGAGTATAATCTTCCTTGGGAAATATAATTACCCCGACCTAGAAAAGAAAGCATGAGGAAATCATAGCCTCACAGTGGCTTGGGGGCATGGTACTGCAGCAGCCACCCCCAGCAGTGTATAGCTTGGCTTTGTGCATCTACCTTAGTTTATGTCAACATCAGTGTGTCTTTGACAGGAGAAACTCTAAAAAGGGACATTTTCAGCAGTAAACCAGGAGGAGATGAAGAACCTGCTAGCATTTGTCATCTGACAGTAAGCAAACAGGTTAGCAACGACATCTAAGATTATATCCTCTCTGCCTGGGACTATGTTGTATTTCAGTTGAACTTAGGACAAAAGAAAAAAAGAATGTGTTTCTTTTTTATGTTCAATTTTCACATTGCTAGTTGTCTGTGATCCAAAGCACTGTGATTTTTGTAGCTGGACCAGGCTGGAAGGTGGTGTGGTCCAGCAAAGGACTTCTGGAGAGTGACGTCACTGTGAGGCCACAATATGAGTATCACCTTCAAGGAAGCTCAGACATGCTCTTTTCCAGAGCACGAGGTTTGACCCTGCCATTGATTGCCTTCCTTGGAAGAATCTCTTCTAAACTGCCTTTTACCTGCTTTTCTCTTCTTAAATCACTGTTGCAGCTGTTCATAGTTGTCCGTGTTTAGTTTATAGTTATACATCTTTCCTGCACTGAATAACCACCATTTTATATTAAATATTGGAATACAATAAGGAAAATGATTGAGGAGAAAAAGAATCAGCTCTGAAGTTATCTATTCATAGCGTCAGTTTCCTGCATTTACCAACAAGTTTTTCACTTGCCTAAATAAAGGCATTTTATCATACTCATTCTTATGTTTTCTTGCACTGGAATTCTGCTTTCCTTCCTGAACTCTTCTATTTATGAATTTTTCCTATTGTATTTACTGTATGGGAAGAAGAGCTGTTCAAGCTCAGTTTTGCCCTAGCCCAAGCCTCTGTACTTTTTAGAGGACAGCATTTGTTGGGTAAGTGGATTAGTGTCTCTCTTCTTGATGTACAGGGCTGCATTACATTGCTACTAAAATCATAAGAGATAAAACCTTTGGTAGTTAAAACTACATATTTTTAAGGCTGCTGCCTTTTGCATAACACCCAGTTGGGACCTGTAGGTGCTATCCGGAGTTTGAGAATTTTTTCAGATTTATTTTCAGATTTCTAATGGAAGGATGGACTCTGTTTTGGAGGCAATTTTATTGTTACTCAGCAATGACATGTTTGTCACTGTGCACAAGAGAATTTAAAATCTGGACTTTAGAAGATAAGAATGAATAGAAATTCTGCTGATTGTACTCCCTTTGGGTCCAGGATTGTGCCCAGACATGAGCTGTAGAAACAGGGAGATAGAAGCAGGTTGACCAATTTGTTTTATTCAGTGTGCAGCATCTCTAGCTTCCCACTCTGCTACTCATGTTCCACATCTGCTTCCTGACCTCACTCAGATGGTGCTAAAGGAAATAAGTAGCAGTAGTATTGACCACAAACAATACTACAGATTCTTTTATTTAACCAAGAGCAATTGGAAAATGTTACTGTGTCTGCCAGACAAACTCATAGTCCAGGTCAAAAACAGGTTAATTAAAAGGAGATAAATGAGATGAGGAAGTCTTGAAATAGATAATATTAGTTGGCATGATCCTGACTTCAAAACTTATTTAAGAGTTTTCCTTTTCAGAGAGTTTATTATTTTCTAAATCTTATTCTTTTGGGCAAGAAGGAGAGGAAATGTGATTAAAAGAGATGAAGTGGCATTTAATTAACATTTTTTCTCTTTTCCAGCCTACCACTCCTTGTATTGAAGTCAGTGCTTCCTTGGGAACAGAACCAAAGCCTGAGTAAATAATTGAATGCAGCCCAGTGAAAAGTCCTTCATGTGAATTTTCAAAATTATGATGACACTGGATGCATCAAGCTCACATTTAACATGGGTAAAAGACTGTGTGTGCTAAAGCACAAGCCTGTGCATTCGCTTAATTAAAGCTCCTAGAGTCAAGGCAGCAGGGAGGGAGGAGGGATGGAAACCCATGCCAATTTGATGCATTTTGCCTGAGGTTAGGAGGTGACATCAAATCTCTCCCAGGTCCTGCCACACCTTTTTCATGGGCAGGATCTACTCTTGCAGTCCATATCCAGTTATCTCTTGGCTTATGCAGGCACCCATGTACAAGTGTCATGTCTGGTTTACCTTAGGCACATTTAAACTCACATGATACTGTGGTAACAAGTCTTTAGTTTTCTGTTGCACAGATAGAAGATTTTTCTTCTTCTACAGGTAGGACATGCCCTGACTTTGGTGACACAGCTCACTGGAGATGTGGATGGCCTATACAGGTGGCTCAAAAATGATAACAGAAAGATATTCATGAAAATATTTTCCAAAATGTATTTCAGGGGGATGCAGCATGTGAGCAGCAGGGACCCGTGGTACATGGGTGGGCATGCAAACAGAAAAGCATGTGGTGCACCTTGCATCAGTATGTCAAGACATTAAAGAACGCCAATTCATAGTCTTGTCAGACCTGACACGGTCTTATCAGGATATAGCTATCCTGACTGGGATGTCAATACTCTCTGAATTGTATAGGCTAAGTTAGTCCCCCTGAGACAATGAACAGATGCTGACTGCCTGATTGCCAAATCCAGCCTTCGTTGCATCACAGATATTTCAGACTTGAAGTTTAGATTGGAAAGCTATAACCCCCTCAGCCACATACAAATGAATAAAAGAATTTCTTTTCTCTAGAAATTGGATCCTCTATGAGATGAACTTCCGATGACTTTTTGGCAGTAAGAGGTATTTTTTTTGCTGAGTTGTATTCTTCACGTATTGACTATGCATCCTATGAAATTACAAATACATTTATCATCAAATTGGCCAGATTTCACTATCAATTTTCTCATTTTCGCCTTTGGAGAAGGATCTCACAATGCTTAGTGATTGAGCAATAGAATGACAAAAAAAATTCAGTGTAAATAGATGCAAAGTGATGCGTATGGGAAAAAAGCACCCTAGCTATAAAATGACTGTTTCTAAATTAGCTTCTAATGTTCAGGAAAATTATTTGGGATTCATTACTGATTAGTCCCTGTAAAAATCAGTTAATCGCTCAGCAGTGGTCAAAAAGATTATTAGGAATAATTAGGAAAAAAAATAGTTATGCCACCACATAAATTTATGATGCGTCTGCATCCTGGATATTATGCAGTGAACTCAGCACCACAGCTCAGAATGGAGAGATGAAAGTGGCCCAGAAAAAGGAAGAAGCAGACTCAGTGAATAGCATGGGTTTTGTGTGAAGAAAGGCAAAGTATACTGGGTAATTTCACCTTGGGGAAGAGATGAAGCCTGATAACATCATGAATGGTAATGGGTAGTTGAGGAAAGAGATTAATTATCATTCCTGACAATATAAGAATACAAGCTGATGAAATAATCAGCTGGGCGTTTAAAAAGGGAACACTTCATCACTCGGCATGTAGTGAAGTTGTACAACTCATGGTCACAGGATATTATGGAGACCAAAAAAATAAATGGGTTCAAAAGTTAATGGGGCAAATTTGCAGAGGATAGGACCATCAATTTCTGTTCAAAATTATGTTCAGCGTGAAACCTGCAGCTCAGAGGTCACTATGTCACTGATGACCAGAAGCTATGAGGCAGGGGAGGGTCACTCAGTGTCTGTATTACTCTTCATATGCTTCACCTGAGCATTTACTTCTGCAATAGAATGTGACTCTTTGCTGCTCTGTACGATGACAGTATGGCTGTTCTTCTGTTACACTTTTCTGTCATTAAAATTTATGACTGATTTATTGCTTTATTTTTATTTGTATGCTTTTCCACATCTTCCATCACCATACCATGCGGGCAACCTAAACCTATCAGTGAAATTGTCCCTCACAGCTCTTCAAAATGGCAGAGAAACAGCCTAATCCCTATTTACAAGGGAATCCTCACCTTAGGAAGTCTGCTGGGCTGGGAAGGGCCATGAGGGACTGAGAGCTGGCTTCCTCCTTCTTTCACTCTATGTGGTGCCCTGAAGAAATGGCCATGCAGTGCTTTGCCATGCCAGTCCTTCCCCTGCCAGTCCTCCCAGAACTGTCTGCCTCCAGTCATTATGACTGAGGCACAGTGAAGGCGGGAAATAAAACACCTCAGTGTGGCAAAGCCCTCAAGTCCATAGGCAACACTGAAATGAAGCTTATGTGTTTTGGTCAATGTCCAGCAGCACATCTGTAGAAGAGGTGGTATCTGGGTCCCACTCTTTTCTTGCTTGGATAGTAACCTGTGATTATAGTTGTCAGTGCAAGACAGCTAATATATCCTTCTGAAAACTTCTTTTTTCTCTTGGCATAACTTTTTGTTGTATCCAGTGTGTTGTAATCCTGGGATTTTCCCTTTACAGCAGTTAGTTTCTTGGCATAGTCTCTCACCACAAATACTTTTGAGTGGAACATCTGTTTCTAATGTGCACTCCAGAAATGATACTTTCTGCAATATTCCACTTTTCTCATAAACAATACTTTTTCTCTTGCATTTGCCCAGAACAGCTTGTAAGCTGATCAATATCTGAAGCAACAAAGGATCCATTTGAGAACAAAGACTTCAAAAGACACATAAATGATTTGCCAGAACTTGGGGTAGTTGCAGCTATGCACACAGCAACACTGCAGGGCTGCCTTCTCCTCCATAGTGGCTTTCCCAACTGCTCCTACCAGTTACCATAACTGCAGAGCCAGTCTCAGCTTTTTTCATTCCTGGTGACCCCACCTAGCTAGCGTCTGATTTTTTTTCAGTTCTCTTTCACTTCTAGTCAAACTCGTTCAAATGTTTAGAGGAGGTTATATTGCTACCTGGCTCCTTCTGTTGTTTCTCACTGCCATTGGAACTGCTTTTTCAGAATTACTAGTTTAGGAGCTGTCCTGCATTATGTGAGTATACAAACCTTCACCTATTTCCAAGGGCTGTGCTGCTCTGCATAAAAGAGGCTGTGTAGTCAGCAAAGTGGAGATACAGGATGAAGCAGGAATGTTTAATGTACTTTCAGGCATGGAAAACATGAAAAGCCAGCTGAACTCCAGAGAAAACTGTAGTGCACTTCTGGTATGTTTGCAATACAGATGATGTAAATAATATATGACTTTTGGAAGGAGTGTAGGAATATAGAAAGTTTTATGTAGGGGAGCACAGCACGCATGTGGGAGATTCAGATACATCTAAAGCTCATGGGCTGGATGCCAAACAATGCAATGGCACCCACTGTAAGTGGGGCTCAGGGACTGAATTAATTAAGTAATTAAAGTGGATTGTGACTCACATGCTGAAAGAGTAAATTGTGCACTGCCGCAATCCACCAAGTTATTTAACTTTGGTAAAACAAAACTCCTCAGTGACAGGGGAGGAGGATTTATTATTCCATTATTTTATCTTTACAAGCCAAGCTGTAGGTAAATATGATCATGGTTTTTAAGAGTTTGCCTGAGCGGGGTTGTCTTACTGGCCAACCACTTCATTATTAACATAAAGCATGGAGCAACAGAACGTGATTCAAATACATGAAAAATGTGGCCTAACAATTTAAAGTCCTTCAGGGCTCTCACCTTTGAGGGATGAACGAATCTACACATGCTCTGAGGAGCCTGCTGGCCAGCCATTTCTCCGTTGGCAACTGTGTTGCAGCTGTACAAGGTGGACCTTCCTATGGAGAGGTGCTCCCACCACTCCTGGGGTGGGCTTGGGAGGAGGGCTCGATGGAGGGGCTTGGGGTTTTAGCTTTCAAGGAGCTGACACTGAAACCCCATTCAGCTCCCAAGAGCCTGCCTCATAGATTTCTGCATCCTCACAACCTAGTGGTTTATTTTCTGGAGCTAGAGAACTGCTTCTTCAGCTCTGCTCTTTGAGATACACATGGGATCTGCTCTCTTTCCATTCATCTGCCCTGTCTCTTTGCACAGCCACTCTCTCAGACCTCTCTTCTTCTTCACTAAAAAAACAAAGGCAGAAGAGAAGGTCACAGCTCAGCCCTCGTACTCCCAGTACAACCTTTTTGTATCTCAACCCAGAAAATATGTATAATGCCTTTTTCAGTATTAGGATCTGCAACTATCCTTTTTTCATCTGCTGATACATCCACTTAAAGTTTAGTATGATCGTGAATGTTTACCATATAGTCCCGTCTCTCAGTATTTTAATGTGGTCTGAGGTATGGGTCAGTAATAAGCAATAACAACAATTATAAAAATGTTTGTCATGCTTGAAATAGAACAGATTTGTTTTGTTTTGGTTTGGTTTTTTTGTTCCTCCAAGTCCATATTCCTGATGTATCTTCTTGGACACATGAGAAAATGCTTACAATGAGATTTTCTCTGACTGTGTTGAAGTGGTGCCAGTAGGACAGAGATTCCCGCTGTAATTATTTGCATTCTTTTGATGCCATTTAGTACATGGTAAATATGATGAAATAGAAGAAAATGATTTACATTGCTGGAGGCCAATAGAAAATTCAATAATCTTACAAAACATGTCTGGAAAATTAGCTGGCTGGGATAGTCACACCAGAGGGACCTTGGTCACCTTGGGTAGCTGCCAGCATCGTCTTTGCAGTCTCCTCAGAAATATCTCTTAGATTGCAGTTTGGTTTTTAGTGCTTGCCACATGGGTGCTGCATACAGCCTCTGGAGCAAAACTGTTGCTGTGCTACCCCATCACCTTTCCCCAGCAGCTCTAGGAGGACAGTGGATATGGGGAAGAACTTCCATTGCAATGGAGAAAACCAGGGGAATTGGCTGAGAGAGCTCTGAAGGAGAAGGTGTGCCATGCTTTGGTGTTTTCTGAGGCTGCATGACCCTCTCTTTGATATAAATAATCCATCAGATAAGTACGAAACAGCCACTGATTTCAGGGATCACAACCCTTGGTTACCCACTTAGTGCTGCTGTGCAGCACTAATGGGATATGGCCCTGGGGTCCCTGCACAGCACCAAAACCCCATGAGGGGTGTACTGCTGCTAGCAGCTGACCAGGAGACACATCACAGAAGTCAGAGGGATCAGATTAGAAACTGAAACAATTTAATCATAATTTGCAAGAAATGCTTTGACATATAATTTTGTACTCATTTATTAAAAATATTCTTTGATCTGAAAAGAAAAAAAATACTTTATAGGAATAGTGTTTTATGGAAAAGGTATTTTGAACTCATTTAGATATTGCCAGCAAATTTTTATTATATATGAACATTTACTTTAGCACTTTTTAGACATATTTTATTCCTGAAAGCCTGGTGGGTCTGAGTCAGCAGATGCACAGCTGACTCCAGCCCAGGGAGGAAGCTGGGCAGAGAAGAGTCTGCAGCCTCCAGATGTTGTACACTATTTTCTTTTCAGTGGCCTTTTGTAGACCTCTTGGAGACTGGGTGATATACAGACTAAGGTTTTGGTTGATTTTTTTTAAAAAGAGAATCTAGATAACAAAAATGAGTAGGAACAGTACAGTTTCTGCTGATCTGACTCAACAGCATCTGCTTCACTTAAAGCACTGAGAAATTGTTGAAATAAGGCAGGTGTCCAGGTTTCATTGAGGTAAATATTTTATGCTGTTTTCCTAAGAAGGAATGGCTGTAAGAGTAAAGTTGGCTTATTTTGAGGGAAACAGCACAAATCAAAACAAACAAAGCACAAAAAAGGAGGAGATAGCAGCTTTAAACTGTCCTTTCTGAGCAGATTAGAAAGTCAGTGTTTTATGCATGTACTTAAAAGACTGACATTTTGGAAAGGAAGTGAAAGAAAGAAGGAAACCTGCACCTGGGTCCAGAAATGGGGTTTTGCTGTGTTGGGGGGAGGACAGCAATGCATTACAGGGGTGGAAGGGAATTTGTTTCTCTCTAGACTCTTCAAAACACAACATATACAGGCTACATCAACATGCTCTTAAAACACTAGAGTGGCATACATTTTTAACAGAAGTCTTGTTATTTTACCTGTCATTGTGATTTATACCGCTTAGAAAACATAGAGCTGCAGTTGGAAAAAAAAAGGCATATGGCAGACTATTGCCAAACAAACAAACACATACAATAAAGATGCCAAACAGCTTTTGTACAAACAAAAAGAGTAGAAAACCAACCTCATGTCTCCTTTGATATCTCTACATGTTTTCATGAAAGAGTATTTACCTGGCTTTTCACCTCCCTTTACTCCTTCTAAAGAGACTTGTTCCGTTAGAATGTGTGCTCAAGGTTTTCCTAACACATTAAGGTTTTAGTAAGATCACAGTTTAGAGAAATAAATATGACTAACCCTTTGAAATAGCTCTGGAACTAGTATTAATTTAAAGTGTTATCACTATATATTATTTAGCTAAAATTTTGTGAGATGGAAAGCATCTGGCTGGGCAGGGACAATCATACCTCAGAAATGGCCCTTATAAAGTGCCCTCAGCAACTGGGACTAAAACCCAGGTCCTGCTCATGCAGCGCTTGCTATTACCTCAGCCATACGATGGTAACCTCTGGAGCAAGCCTTACTCAGGCAAGCAGAACCTTGCTTAGTTTGGGTCTTCTGGATGGTGGGTGATGGCTCCTCATAAACCTGTGATTACCATAAGTTCTCCTTCTTTAAGGAGATAACTGTCATAAAATTTGAAAAGCCCTAAAGCAACACCACTGTACCTTCTGTAGAAGTAAATGAGGAAAGAAAAAAAATTCTCTAGCTTTTATTGAAGAGGGAAAATGCATTTTGTTTGTTGTGGAAGCATTTACTCTAACACAGGCTGCTGAACAACTGCATGCAGGTGGCGCATGTGTGTGTGCACATAAGTGAGCACACGCACACACTGCCCAGCACTACAGGCAGCACTGGAGCAGCATGATGAAATGGGACTGGAAGCTTCAGGGGAAAAAGTGGTTAGATGAGGAGACTAGGACAGTGAGGACTGAGAAGAGAGAACCAAAACAGATGGTGAGAGCAGGGGCAACAGCAAAACCAGGGCTTTAGGGGAACAGTCTAGAAGGAAGGATGGGGCAAGGCAAAGGAGAAGAGCAAGGTTCCAGGGACCAATGGCAGCCAGAAAAGCATCTGGAGTTGCCTCTTGTCATTCATAAATTCCCCTGCTTCCAGAAAAGGTATGTGAATACATTAGCAAAGTGTTTGTTTTAATCCTCTCTTAAAACAGATAAATGTTGACAAAAACAACTTCGTGACCCTGCCAGCCACCCTCAGTTCCTGGAGGCAGAGAGTTGGACCATGTTCTGTGCCATGGTTCCAGCTGCTCCACACTCAGTGTTTGCTGATCTGACTCCCCATGCTGGAACTGATGTATATATCAAGTAGATTACATGCTTCCTGCTCCCCTTTTTCCCCCACATGGATTTGTACAAACATGCTTATCTAGGAGGCTCAGCCTGAACAGACAGACCCCTCCAAGTCTGGAAATGTGAGTACCTGAACTCAGCTGCTGGCCCCTGTCACAGGACAAATCAGCCCCCTTGTCTGCCAGAGCTCTCGGCTGTAGCTGTGCCAGCCAGGAAGGTCTGACCTTGGCTATACCTATTTTTATTTCTGTCTGTGTTCCATCTACTACAAAAAGGAACTCTGATAGGTTATCTGTATGTTCATCCATGGTAAAATGGGTACTTTAATGAGAATTTACCATGGATGCGGTAGGTCTTATTCCACACAGGAGTACTTGCGTTAATTGATTGTGTTAATCACATCCTCCCCTATTCATCTTAATCCCTACATTTAATTTTATTTGGGTTGTGCGGTTCCCTTGAGGAGCTGTGCTTGATCTGAGTGCAGTCAGACTCAGTAATTTTTTTTTGACATGACAAGAGGAGTGAAAGACTGCACTGAGGATATGGCTCCATCCAATGCAGAAAGGACAGAAGTGAGGAAAAGAAGTCTAGATGCAAACCCTGAAGTATTGTCCTGGGGGTTATAATTATAAAAATTCTAAATAGCTATGTCTGGTTTAGGAAGTAAACCAGACAGGAACAAGCTCTTTCTCGATGAGGGATGTGAGGTAGCACTGCCTGCTCCCATAATGCTGCATTTCCACCTCCCAGGGAATGGATATCCATGCCCACATAGCAGAGTGAGGGCAGCCATGACTTGGTGCTGCTTCTGGACCATGAATGGACATTGTGTGGCAGAGTGCTGACTGGCATGAACCTAAACCATACCAGGGAGCGTGCTAATGTGTAGACGCTATGGACATTCACAGGTGGTGTCTAGGCCTGGGACATGGCCCTGTTTGGTTTATTGCTATTCAAGTAGCTCATGGGTTTCCAATCTGTAGGCAGTACACTTTTATTTTGTAAAATCTCTGTCTATACAGGGTGCAAAAAGGAGAAGCTGCTAGATGGGAATTTCAGATCCATCTTTGAAATTTGTCACACTTGTAACTTCAATTCAAATTCTTAATAATACTCTAATATAGCTTTTTGTGATATAATTTGTCTCAGCCTCAATTTAGGGTTGAGAGACATTAGCCCTGTAAAATCCAGCAGGAACAAAAGAACCCACCTGATCTTTTTCTTCATCATTTTTTTGTAAGCGAGGTAGTTAGCAGGGATTTAGAGTAGGTAATTTTAGCCTTGACAATAAATCGGCAATCATTTGTGATGAGGCAAACAGACATTCAAGCTGGGCAGAGAACAGCTGAAGTAGAACCTCAAGAGATTATAAAAGAAACCTGCTGATGTGCAGGTTTCTGAGTTTCCAGTGTCAGCATTCAGTGACACTATACAGGTTAAACAAACTTTTTTCTGAGTGGGATAAAGCTTTGCTTCTGAATGCCTTTTTGTATCCTGTGAGCAAGACATAGATAGATATAAAGCTACATGGCTAATAAGAAAGCTTGAAAATTAACCACACCCTAGCTGCTGTAATCAGTTTAGCTGATTACATCTGTCCCTCTGGGATTTGGGATGGGTCATTACAGGTGGTATCAATGTCTGCTCTGCAACATGGTCATAAGAGGCTGAGCAGCATTTTGTTCTCAGAGAACAGATGAGGGAGGACTTTAAACAATAAAATGTAAATAATTTCTTAAGCCACAGGAATCTCGATATCCCAGCAACTCTGGTGGAAATCCCCTTGTGGGACCTTCAGTGAGTACTCCTGTTTGATTTCCTGCCACCAAAAACCCAGGAACGTCCCAGAGGTAAACAGAACCTGACACTGCACACCTTCTTAGCCTCTCTGTTCTTGTTACACACAGACTCCCTTTCTGCTACTCTCCCATGGAGAAGGGATGCCCAGCTGCCTGTGGGCTCACCAGCAGAACAGGCTTCCTGTAGAAGCCCTGTGCTCTCATCCCATGGCAGAATTTCACTTTGGAAGTTATCACAGAGTTACACTTTCTCTGTTCAGAGGTACACCATGCTCTAAGAGGTGAAGTCCTCGATGTACTTTGTAACAGAATTCAGAAATTCGACAATTTTTAATTTTAGCAAGGTTGCCTTTATTGATGATGCATTTATTCTTGGTCTTTCCAGACAAGTCTATTAATACAGTGATAATGTTTAATCCTTGACCTGTTCATAGTTAGATAAGCAGGCTTGTATCAGGTCTAGTCTCCCTAGCACAGCAGCATAATCTACAGCACAATACAAGAAATGCCTAAGGATCTGAGCATTTCATATAATCCCAGTGGAATTAACAAAGATGTTTCAAGATACTCCTTGTGTTGTAGCAGATTAATTGATTTTTATTAATGTATCAAATCTTTGAATGTTGTAATCATGTCCTAGCTCCAGAAAAATGTTGTGATCCCTGCTCCAAAGCTCTTAAAATGTTGTTAGTCACAAGTCTATTAGTGAGATTAAAGAAGTGAGTAAGGGGGACAACATGAATCTGGTGAAGAGGAAGGTTACAGCTACAAGACTGCCTGTTTTTCCAGGGGAATCATAGTTGCATCACAAGATTTAGGATATGTTTGGTTTTTTCTTCTGGTAACAGTAGTTAGAAGAGACATGTTGGCATGCAATGTGTGAACTTGAAAGGGAAAAGGTTTTCTGTAAGGAAAGAGAGATGAGATTTTTCCAAGAGAAGTGCCCATGAGCACCCTAGGCACTTTGTTTGAAGTAGACATCTATATGCTTCAGCTATTTTAGGCAGCACTGGAGGACTTGCCAGCTTCTCTAGACCATCAATTGGCCTGAGACATAGACAGCAGCATTCCTCAGCTTGGTACCTTATGCTCCACTACTCCTGCAGGCACCCCGAGACAGCAGTCCTTGCTGCCTTCCCACCCTGAGGCCACACTCACAAGTAGCCCTTACATTAGCACAAAGCAGATGACAGGGTCTTTCACCCAAAACTGGTTGGGACATCTGTGGTAGTGGTGGAGCTTCTTGCACTGTGCAGCACTTGTCTCTGCTGCACAGTCTTCCTAGGCAAAACTGTAAATGAGGAACTATGTTATTTTAAATGTTCCATTTACAGGTTTCCTCAGCATCTCACTTTTATATTATGAATGCTGGTTGCTGCTCAGTGCTGACCTATACAGTTCATGCCTATGTTGTGAAGAGGTCTACAGATGGTCAAGGCTTTTCATTAATGATCTTTATAAATATTCAAATGATTGCTTTGCCAAAATGGCTTTGGAAATAATGGGGTTGGTTTGGGGAAGGGTGGGAAAGGGAAGCTATTACTAAAATCTCTTTGGCAAAATGAAAAGAGGATATTTTGGGAAAGTTATTAGAACGGATACATTTATTGGATCTTCTCACTGAATTTGTGGTTTCTGAAATGGGTCTGTTAAAGATATGAAAAAAATGCAGCAAGAGAAGGAAGTTTTGACTAATCTTAAAGATGAATGTGGATATATTGTTTTTCTGTAAAAAAACCTTCTCTCCTTTGCTCCCTTCTTCCTCTCTCCCTCCATCCTGGGTACTGATACCACCCTAGTTCTTACAACTCTAAATATTCTTGTCTAGACACAGTTTCAAATTAGACCAAATCAGACAATGACACAGCCTTTGAATTTTGGCTGAGCTGATTAAAAGAAAATAATTTTAAGAAGTACTTTAAAAACATCAGTGGCTTCAACATAGCCAACAACACAACAAATAGCATTTTTATTTACTCAGTCTCTTTTTTTAAATAACTCTTGCATTGAAATGGTTGCTAATTTAAAACAGGAAAATCACCAGCTATGTCAGTATAATTTGCATCAATTAGTCACCCAGAAGGTGCAATTCTATTTTGATCATGAAAAAAACCAATAGCCTAAGGGTCTTTCTGAAGGGGGACTAAGACACAGCCATAATACATTGCTAAAAATACCTTATAGGTGAGCATATCTGCATAGGCTATAGAGAGCTGCTCCTTCAGGAGAAAGGTAAAGAAGATAATGTGTAAATCTCCGTGTTTGGGTTTTTTTTTTTTAATGTTTCATTGGTTATTCCAGTAGCAACCTAAGAGGCATTTAAATATGAGGATATTCTTGCCTAAAATATAAAAAGGAGAAGGACAAGAAGAAGATATATAGTAATCAAATAAAAGCAAATATTACAATTATAATTTTTTTTTCTGCTTATCATTTCCCCAGTTACAGCTGAACGCATTATTCTAATAAAGATGCAGTATTTGCTATTCAAAGCAAACTTCAGGACTGTGAGAGGTAACAAAGTTGACCCTTGTTTCTAGACCTGGGTTGACCAAGTGACATGGGTGGATCAGTCCCTCAAACGCTCGCCCCCTCCTTGTGCCTTTTTGGCCCAAGGGAGGACTCATGATTTGGGCTGTTTCTACATAATGCTTTAAAAAGGGCAACGAACGCCAGCAAAAAATAAGCAGACATATCTGAGCGGAGATGGAGCTCATTCTCTGTTCTGTAGTGTTTACGTGTTTCTCACAGATATCACACAGCCAAGTTTACTTGTTGTTTACTTACAGCTCTGCTATGGGTGAAGGTGCGCCAACCTTTCCAGTTTGTTAACTTCTTCTGAACATGGGAATTCACAGTTGTAGATTGGTACTTGCAAGAGCAGCAGGGAAGAACAGAGATGCCATTCTGGGAATGTGACTGGTCACTGGCTGTTGCCAAGATTTAGCAGGCTATTATATGGCTGCACTAAATGATGATTATGTAATTTCAAACTCTTGCCTTATCTGTGTGGATTTAGATATGGCAGTTGTGGAGTTTGAGTATTCCTACTGCCTGTGACAAAACCACTGGGCCCTAGAGGGGTCAGGTCATGGTACTTTGTCAGAAATGCTCCTCTTCTTCCAAGATGAGGACATGCTTGTAGCTCTGTGGAGGAAAGACAGCAGTGTTTTTCTCCTCATTCTTTGGTAACTTTTCACCTTTCTCTTTATTATTTACCATATGGAGAACTAGCAATTTTTTGGTACAGATAAAATTGTAATTTTGGTTTCGATTTGTACTACCTGGAAATAAAATCAGAGCCTCCAAAGGGCAGAAGGGCCTATATGGCAGCTCTCTGGAGTCTCAGTGGCTACAGTATGTCTGTCTATATGGAAAATATTTTTTAAAACATTCTTGCTATGAGGGCTAAATGGCAACATGGGCTGTCTGCCAATAACCTCAAATCTGTAGTGAGAAGCAATTCAGTCTGCTTGCAGGCTAAGCTCTAGCCTTCCTCTTCTGTATATACTCTCAATTTCTCCGTGATTTACTAAGAGTAGGTACAAAGCATATTTTATTAAAGCAACATCTTCCACTCCAATCATGGCTTTTAAAGTAAAATGTCAACACTTTACTCACAGGCTCCCCAGCACCTTTCAGGACTACTTCTAAACTTGATATACTGTGGTGAGTAGAGGTCTTTATCACTGACGGTAGCTTTCAGCATAAGTCATTGCTAGATTTAGGTGCTGCCCTCCATATATCATCAAGTAGCTTGACATGAATTCATTACCAGAAGGCTGGTCTGTGTCCTTGCTGCATTTTTCCATCTTACCTAAATTGTTGAAATAGTCAAGCAACAAACACTCGAAAGTGGAAGTCCAAAAGTTTCAGGCTGAGCTTCAGCTGGCTGGTAAGTGACAATGCAAGTGACATTTACCTGTTGTTTCTTACTGAATGCTGTAACTTCAGTGACAGAACATCTCCTTGAGAAAGCCCTTGCTGTTCTCACCAAAAGCAAACATGAAACTACTAAATTCAGGAACAGTAATGTTTCATGACCTATTGTAACAACTGTCATGTGTGGGTTTACAAACCTGTAGTCTGAAATACATTTGAGTGTTGCTCCTAACTGCATTTGGAGAAGACCCTTGGAGATGTAGTCCCACTGCAGCTTTCAGGCAAGCTGTGTTGAATGGTGACATGACATCATGGTGTGATGGAAAGAAGATGAGCCTTAAAGGATCTGTAGAACTGCCAAGTTCAGCTTTTAGTATGGAAAATTAATAAATGTCTAACCTGTGTACATGCTAAAGATTTGCAAGCCTTTAGTGCTCTCATACACTCATAAATTCATAGCAATGAAGGTGTTAAATCCTGGCACCAATATGTGGTTAGTCAAATTAGGAATTTGCCCCCCACCCTCCTGCTATTAGTCCCCACTCTTAGTCATGTCTTTAGTCACATCTTTTGTTTGTACAGCGTAAGATAGTAGTTTTATGTGTTTGCAGAAAATGTAGCTTCCAGGTTGTAAGGTCTGAGAATGAAGTGGATGCTTAAGCCAACCTAACTGTGGGCTGCTGCTGAAATGAGTGGTCCCACTCCCCTTCTGCCATCCAAAGTGCAAGATCACTTTTGTCTGCTTTATTTGCTACAGCACTACTGCGTGTTTGACTCCATGATGTGCTAGTTCAGGGAGGTCAGCAAGTAAAACATACACTGAAGAGCTGTTTGGCCCGAGTTGGCTGCTCACATATCAATGGTGGCTGTAGGGGAAGGGGTGGGGAAGTGTTGCCAGGGAGAGAGAAGGTAGACATACCCTTTTTGGTAGCAGAGATATTTCATCACAGTGGATTTAGGACTAAATGTCACCCTGCTGCAGTGCAAGGAGCATCTCATCCACAGTCAGCACATGGGCTGCTCGCAGGGAAAAGGACCAACCCAGTCGTTATACTCAGTGGTCACTTTCAGAAAAGCCTGGAATTCACTGGCCACACAAATGATTATACCAGTCTGTGTTTGGCCTATGCCCAGGGATTATATCCACGTTCTTAAAGACAGGTTGTAAGAGATATCAGTTCCACTGGTTGCATGATAAAAATGCATCTCTTGATTAAAAATTGAGTTAGCAGCTGCAAGTAACACTCCATGTGATGTCCACACCTGAACAACTTGCAAAGAGAGAAGGGGTCTGTAGGAATGGGAGCATCTCCAGGGTGGCATCCTGGTTTTTGTCTTACCTAAGGAGCTGGAAAGCAATGAATATGTTAGAGTTCAGCATTAACTGCTCAGGCTTTCTAGCTCTTAAGGTTCTGAATGGGGCTCTTGGAGTTGAGACAGGTCCTGTCAGCACTTCAGCTGGATAAAATAAAGAGACCAGCAACTGGAGCCAAGCCAGGATGCAGTTAGCTGAGAGAGAGAGAGAGACGCATGCTTCCTTTTCATTTTTATAACTTTTCTCCAAGTCTGTTTTATTAAATAATTCTTTCTTTGCAGAATGCTGGTCTAGTTTTCAGAAGGGTTTCAGGCTGACTAGCAAACCATTCCATGTGTGAGGAAACACTGATTCCAAATGCCTGCCTGCTCCTGTAGAGCCCAGCAGCATGCATAAGGCTGGGGTGCTGAGGTGATAGGGGAGATCTTCCTGTTGAGATGTACAGGGACCAGCTTCTCCCTTGGAGACAAACTCTACCCAGCTTACCGTGGGATTTGATGGGGTGCTGGGTGGACTTTACACAGGGTGTCCTCAAATATGTAACAGCCAGGCACAGGGAAGGACATGTAGTAATGGCCAGGCAGACTTAGAGCTGTGGTACTATAACTCTGCAGCATTGCTGTGATTGAGTTCCCTGAAATTTAAATAAAAGGAAGCTTCCCAGAAATCCTGTTGTGAAAGTAGCCTTTTTTCTGTGCTCTTGTGGCTGGTACGGCCTGCAGAAATGCCTCCCTGGAAGGTAAGGGGCACACCCAAATGTGGGGAAACCTCAGAAATTTAGAGGCCATTGGTTGGCACAGACAGGCAGAAACTGAGGAGCTGGAGCACACCTGCAGCCTCCCAACAGCCAGACTGAGGGAGAAAAGAGGATCCTGGTAGCAGAGCAGCAGCTGTTCCTGGAGTGTGCTGTGCAAAAAATAAAGTTGCTGTGATAAGAAAATCAGAGGCCAGAGTGAGTATGCTAAATAATGCTGATGTCAGTTATAGACTGAAAAGGAAGAATTTGAAGAAAAATATCAGAGGACTAAGTGGAGGGATATTTGAAGGAAGAGTAACTAGACATTCCTGTGTGCTGAAACTCAGTGTGTATCTGAAGCCTTGATTTTAGGCATAGAGGAAAAGAAGTACATAATCATAGGGAGGGAATTGTAGGTACACACGGAAAATATAAACCAGCCAAGCGTCTGCCCTCTGAGGCTGGGAGCAGTGCTGAGCAGCATGGGACTGTGGTGCTGTTGATGGCAGTGTGGGTCTTCCAGTATCTATCATCATCAGGATTTTAGAGATTGATCCTGCAAGCTGCTCAGTGCTCCCTCTAATACCTATCACAGGCATGGGAGCTGAGAGGCATGTATAGCGGGTCCAGGATCAGGCCAAATCAAAGCAAGGGTAAGGATTTCTGGGAAACTCAGTCTGGGGCACAGCGTAACTATCTTGGTTAACAGGAGGGTATTTTAATCTGCATTGAGACTGCAGGCAAAATACGAAGGCCTAGGATGTGGAGTGTAGTAAGAGTGAGGGACTTGTAAATTGTATTGATGCGACTTGAATCAAATTTGTATTTGATTTGTTCAGGAAGCCCCACAGCCTGTAGAGATATTTGTATCCAGAACAGGATAATGGATTATTCCAGGTTAGGTCAAATGAGAAAGAAATTTACTCAAGTCATGATCAGACAGGTGCTCATGTCCAGGCTGGACTTGTTTGTGAAGCTGCTTCTCCTTTGTGCTTAAAGGACTAAGTCTGGGCATCTGAGTTAATTCCTGCATCTCAGCTGATGGACTGTAACCTCTAGCTGAGGGTAAACCTTGCAAACAGGTGTGCAAGCTGTTTGCCTCTTAAGATAATCAGTGTGAACCACTCTTAAGCCAAATTAAACATCTTAATGGAAAGAAGTTTCAAAAACCATATTTTGCTGTTGCTTGTTTGCATCAATTCAATAACATTGGTGGAAATTTACCTGTAGTCTACTCTTTAAGCAATATGGTTCTCAAAAATTAATCTGGCCTCACACTGAGGATGAATGAACAGGAGAGGAAAATGCTTTATCCTAGGCAGTAATCTTGAGAGTGGACTCTGATCTTCTCTGAGTTTAATACAATACAGTGCCACTGATACCAAAGGAGATATTCTTCCTTTACATAGAAATAAATTTTATCAGTGGTTAGGCTGTTCATTTGGTATTATTCAACTAGATGTAAGGTTTTTATAACATTACCAGTTTATTAATAGCAGAAAAATGAAACTTTACATTAGTGTCAGGGATGTGGGGGAGAAGCAGGATGAAGAATGGAAAAAAGATGATAATATTTGCCCAGGGCAGATGATTAAAGAAAAATCTACTTTAACAGTGTCACCTACATGTAATTTCTCCTGTCTACCATTACCACAGTTTTCCATACCTCAGGGGCACATTTGGCATTCTCAGCAGAGCTCCTAAATGGTTTCTTGTTTCTGTGAGGTGCTCTTATTAATTTTTTAAAAATTAATTATTTTTTATTTTATTTTTCTGGAAATCAACAAGTAAAATCACCCCAGGGCTTTGCAGAACAACGCAGTGAAGGTAGTCCCATTGCTGGCAGCAGGCAGTTGAATGTTGTTGCACAGCCACTGCCTTTCTGCTCCTAGGCAGCAGAGTGGGTGCATTGCTTTGGCAAGATGACAACGGTTACTTTGAGTTTTCACACATGTTAATGTACTACCTGGTTTTTGTTAAAGATACCATGAGCTTCTCTTTGCTGCTTATTTATTGAGCAAACTTTCCTGCATCAGAGAGAAAAAGAATCTTTCAGTAATCTGTATTCTTTAAGTTAATGTCTGTTAAAATGGTCTTAGATTTAAAAAGCCTAAGCTCCTCACAGTAGTTTGTACAAACACTTCCTATAAAGGTGTGTCCGAAATGATAGATATTCTTGGGATAACCTGTGTGAAACTTCTTTTATCTCTTAGCATTAGCCACTGTTTTCTGACATTCAAGCACAGAAAACTATCCTGCCAGCCTGAAAAGATCAGCTCCCATTATTAACATCATGATACCACATCAGTGACATTGAATGTACGTTTGATGGAGGCTGTTTCTCATACAATCAGCCAAGCCACCTGGTTTGTTTGGCTTTTGTCTTTCATTCTAGCATCCTTTACTGGGGATGCAGGTTCCTGGTGGGGGTCACTCCTGGAGGCCAGTTACAGGGTTCCCATTGAGCTACATGAGGAGGTGAAGAGTTTTTGCAAGAAGCCTCCAGTTAAGAGCAGTTATTCAGAGGACGTAGTAAACCCTTTGCTGGTGCAGTACAACACAGGCATAAGTATGGAAGCATGGAATTTATCTGAGGATGGAGTTTAAAGAAGATCACTAGTCTATCAGGTTTGCATGGTTTTAAAGTTTTCTGGTTTGGTTTTGCCTTTATTTCTGTTATCACATAAATTACAGAATCTGCTATAGAAAATATTTGAAATAGTCATCCTTATAGCTGGGGATAAAAATTTAGATGCAAAAATTTAGTTAAGTACTGAGTTTCTCCAAGGGTGTCCTCACTTTGTGTACTTAGTATTTTATGCCCCCAGCCTGTGGTGGATGCCTGTCTATCAAAGGCACTGTAAAACTATGGCTGGATTTAGGACAGTTTCAGATATGCTGTACCCATGATACGGCATCACCAGTACCTCACATAAAACATACAGAGGGATGAAGAAATGTGGCCTTAAAGCTGTTGGATTTCATTCTGAACTGTTGTTTTACATTTTATAGCCAGTGAACAGTAACAAGCTTTTCACTCCTGCTGGTAGTTATGAATGGGATAGATGATCTCCCAGGCATGTATGTTGACATATTCCTATTTTTAGCTTCTGATTCTTTTGTCTTCTTGCCTGGAAATTTTACAAGTGTACCCATTGCCTTGGTATCTAAAAACTTTAATCTTTTAATCATCCTCTTTGGCTCCTGGCGTTGGCTTTTGGGATAGAGGTACCTCTGTGGATAAATACAAAGCTAATTTACACAGAGATTATATATCAGTCCATGCATCCCATTTCTGAGGCTTCGACAGAGGTGTCAACTACATGGGGTGAACCCATTTGGCAATTCTTAACGTTGGTTTGACTATTTCTTGCTTATTTTATTGCACGGAATTTAATTATGCAGCATTTATTTGTCTTACAGGAAATTACTTTTAAGAATATCTTTAATACCTCTCCTACTCTATGATCTACTGTGTGAAATTTAAATCTGAACCATAAGGCAAGCTCTCCTTTCATTCCACTTCATTGTTACAAACATGTCTGACACTGGCATGATATTACAGGTCAGGCTACATGTTCAAGAATGAAAACACAAAGCTAAAATGATGTTATTGGACTACCTTTTAGTGCCAATATATTTTCAAACAAGCTGTATGGCTTTGGTAATGGAAAACAGTCTTTCTGTTCTCAAGGCTGCCTTAAGGCCTTAAATTCAGCCCAGGCTGATGTGACCAAAAGTTATCACCCATTTGACTATTCTGTGATCAGCTACAAAATTTAGAGTTGTAGAGGTCAACTGTTCGGCTGTCTGTCATAATTGGCATCTGTGCTGGAAGTCTTAACAACTTCAAAGAGGGAGCCACATGTACTGAATATAAAAGCTCTCTCAGCCCCAGAGTCATCACTCATGTTCATGTAGCTGTCTGGCAGTCTCTGTAATGTACATCAGATTTTTTTCACACTGTTTGTATGGCATCTGGCTGCCTAAACTGGGATTAGGGAGAAGCATTATTCACTTCTACCCCCTGACGAGGCACAGGTTGCGGACCTGAGGGTTTGAGAGGGGGTCCTGTGGAGACCACATTTCCCAAGAGTACGCAAGTGGATGTAAAGCAAAGCCCATGTCTGCAGAGGCACAGAAATAAGCAGCACATGATCACAGAATCACAGAATTTCCTAGACTGGAGAAGACCTTTAAGATCATTGAGTCAAATCATTAACCTAACACTGACAAGTGCTTGACTAAACCATATCCCTCAGCATTATATGATTCTTAAATATCTCCAGGGATGGGGACTTCACTGCTGCCCTAGACAAGCTGTTCCAGTGCCTGATAACCTGTTCAGTAAAAAAATTCTTCCTAATATCCAATCTAAACTTCCCTCGGTGCTATTTGTGGCCATTTCCTCTTGTTCTATCCCTTGTTACTTGATTGAACAGACTGACACAGACTCTGCCTGCACACCCCAACATCCTTTTCAGGTAGTTGTAGAGAGCAATAAGGGCTCACCTGAGCCTTCTCTTCTCCACAGTAAACAAGCCCTGCTCTCTCAGCTGCTCCTCATAAGACATATGCTCCAGGACAAATAGCCGGGGAGAGAATTACCTCTTGTGTGTCACCTGAAATAGTACAACAAATGGCCAAAATATTCTAGCAAGACCTTGAATATAATTTCATAGGCAGTCTTGGGGGAAAACATAGTCAGCCTCATTTTCCTGATTTTTTTTTTTTTTTTTTTTTTTCCATGGTGTATGGGATAAAGGCAAATACTGCAATGTCTTCCATTGCACTAGAAAGAAGAAAGGTATCTGAGGAGTTACTCTCTGCTTTCTCTGTTTTCAGTATTATTGATCATAAGCAAATGTTGAAAATCAATATGTTGGCAGAATGGCCAGGAACAGATTTTGAACTTGACTATTGGGATTTTTTTCTTGAATGCTTCTCTTACAGAAGAAAGAAAATGATCAAATGGTATAAAAGTTTTCAAAATCTGATGGATATGCAAGTTAGTAGATGAATATTTTCATGCTTTGTAGATCAGGGTATTCTCTGACAAAAAAAATAAAAAATACTGTTATATTTTCTTCAAGTTGTTTCAGTATGAGACTAAGAAAAATATGCATAGAAGAAATAGAACATTAGAAAAACAATACTTGAGGTTTTTAATTAGCTTTAATCCTGGAGTGCTCTTTTTTATATATAGGAGAGCTGAACGGAATTTCTTGTATTAAAATACTCCTGGTATTGAAAAATCTGTCCTGCTGAGTAAAAAGACCCTTCTGATATGTACAGAACTTCTGAAGATCCTTTTGTATGTAGTTTGGTCATATTAGGCCTTTCCTCTGAACATGTTGAACAAACAGGTAACTTTGTTAATGATGGGAGGTAATAACACTCTAACCAAATCATGTGGAGCTACCGCAGCCACTTCTTAGGCAGGTGTGTGGGCAGTTGTCTCTCTGAAACCAGTATTCTCCAAGGGAGAGAAAAGTGGCAAGGCTTGCAACATTTGATGGCATCACTTAAAAAATGAGACTCCCTTTGAATCCATTTCCTACCCTCTCTGTCAATTACTATGGCTCATATTTTCCTTGGGGAAAAAAAAAGAAAAATCCATCCAATGAAGGAAGGTGATCCTTTCCCAAATTTTTTTTTGTCTTTTTGACACAGTTGAGAGCTGATAACCAAATTCTTTTACTGGCTTGATGAGCTGAGATATAACAGCTGCTAATTGAAAACAAATGGCTTATTTTTCAGATATCTAAGCACAATCAACTTAAAAATGCATCCTGTTGAAGTTGCTGAACATCCTTGTAGGGTGGCCACAAGAGCTGTTGGCCAAAGCCACAGGGCATGTCACCTTGCCTGTGTTTTCCCAGGTAGATTGTCACACTTCAGTCACAAAATCATGGAGAATTAAAAAAAGACAAACAACAAAACAAACAACCCTCAGTTCAACAAAAAATCCTCAGCTCTGAGTTTCTAACCCAAAATTGATATTCAAGGCACTGAAGGAACAAGTCCTTGGCCTGACTTTTGTTTTCTACCCCTTCACTCTCTGGCATTGGCTCCTGGCTTGTGTTAACCTCTGTGCAGCTGAGTTGTTGACAGGTCCTTCTAAAGACAGATGAGAGACTTTGTAACTTTCTACTATCTCAATCCGGTATTTTAAGGACAGGATTGGACTAACCTCCATTTCTCTATGGGATCAGGCTGGGGAAAATACTAGCATTTCCTCTCATTTTCCCTGTAGTAGATAAGACCCTTGTTCTGCTAGGGAAAAAAGAAGGTCTAGCAATTTCACTGCCTGCCTTCTGCTCACTCACCCACAGGGAATGCCTTTAATGCCTGTTCTAGCAGCTATGGTGTATGCTTCCTCACAGCACGTGCCCCCACCCAGTGCCTCCCCCCCAATATGTGCATGCATTGAGTTCTTGACAGAAATGACATTTTGCTTCTTTCAGCTTGGTGAGGATTTGCCAGTAAGAAAAATGTGGTGAGGTTTCTTATCATTTGAGTATGAAGTTTGATTTCTCTTAACAGAAATGTTTGAAATGATGCAGCTGCTTTTAACAGGGAAAAGGGGAGGGAACAAGACTTTTTTTTTCTTCTTTTACAATTGGAGTTTTGATTTTTCCTAATGGAGTCGTAAACACATAGCTTCTCTTTTGGTGACTGATGTATTCTCCACACCAAACTAGTAAAATAAAATACATTTGTAATTACAGGACAGGGCAGCTACTAGTGTTGGTTCTGCTTATGAGAGCACACCCCACGTAGGCTCTACCTTCTCTTCAAAATGTGTGTGCACCATGGGGAAAAGGGGGACGTGGGCTGCATCTAGAGCTCATGCTGATTCCTTATTGTTCCTCTGATGGGGTTAAACAAAGGCTCAGCTGGTAGTTTGCTAATCTCAGGAGCAGAAGCAATGGATTAAGTGCTTCTGCATTTAATAAAGAGCAGAAGTAAATTATAGCACCACCCAGGAGCAAGGTTAATTAGGGTAGGAGATTCAGTGGTAGGTCTTTGCCAATTTTCCCCTTTGTTCAGCACAGTTACATATTCAGTTGTACATATAGTTATATATTGAATATCATCAATGTAGGCCATGCTGTGGAAGAAATCTAGCTCGAGCTTGAGGTTTAAAAGCAACTCAAATTTGAATAATTCAAATACAAAAGACCTTATAATTTTTATCGGTGATTATTTCTTTTTGTTTCTTTCCAGGGTTATGTAATACATACGAATGTGAGGGAGCTCTTTGTTCTCTCTATCAAGGGTGCTGTACATCTGTGCAAGGCACAACTACCTTGGCTCACTGTGCTGACAACCAAGCTTTGTCTGCAGACAGAGTATGAGGAGTGCCATCTGCAAAGGCCAACGAGAGTTAAGTCATGAGGGTAGACAAATTTTAAGGTGGGCTTTTGATTTGTCTGACTGAATTAGTTATAACTCTTGCTGGCAAAGAAATCAGAGTACCACAGGCTTATAATGGTCAATACTGCGAAGTGATAAAACAGGTCCTGAAGCTGGCCCACCTTTCCAGCTTGTCCAGGTCCCTCTGGATGACATCCACTCCCTCTGGTGTATCGACAGCACCACTCATCTTGAAGTAATCTGCAAACTTGCTGATGGTGCACTTGATCTTGCTGTCT